>JASUDE010000477.1:0-35978 GCA_034509685.1 Colletotrichum cereale | reverse complement strand
TGATGGTTTGAAAAAGGGGATGTTCTTGACGATGCGGCATTTTCGGATGGCTCGGATGTGGGGGTGGCTCGTAAGTGGGGTGGGTGGGTTAGTTGTTTGCCATTTCGACTAATAGTTGGTCGAGTACCAGCTTGGCTCACGTCTTTTACTGACATTGCATAGTTTCGGTAATATCTCCAGTAACAGTTTGGTAAAGCCCAAAGCCAAGACTTGACAAGAAAGACAGTCAATTTTCGCGAAGAAAGGTCTGCTGTCAGACCGAGATTTCGGGAAGCTTTTGACATTATATTTCCATTAAAGACTGTTGAATCTTAAACAAGCACACTATCACTTACCCTTTATCATCGGGATATCTCTAGTAACGTTAGCCCAAGATGCCGGGAGACCATTCCAACCCTCCCCGGCGGAGCCGTTTGGGAATTGTTTCTTCGGGTTGTGATTGGCGGACGTCATTTGGGCTTGTGGTGTTGCAGGAGATACGGTCACAATAACTGCACTCGTCAAGAAGACCCTTAGTATAACTAAAGAGTGTTCTTGACCTATATAGCTAATCAATAATGGTTTAGGAATACCTGCCATGGCCGACCTCTGCCAGGCTGGATACTCTCGTCCTTGATTGTAATTAAGCTTTTCTATCTACCTAGCAACCTGTCAAAGTAGAAAAGTTAGTTTGCAAATCTAATAAAACCCTTCCAGCTGTTATTCCAAGTTGTGGATAAAATTACTTGCCTCTAATCAGCTCACGCAGTCCCCGAACGTAGCAGGGCTGGTTCTCAGTCCGAATTTCTGCGTCATCCTAGCACAGTTGACAACTGGCACGGCTTATCCGGCTCGTCTCATTTGAAAAATTATTTTCACTGCTTGCGGTCTTACACTGCGTATGAATTCCTGGTATAATTACTATAATAGTAAACTCTCAGCATCGATTAAATGAAAGACATTCTCCGACCGCAAACAAAGTTTACTAACCGTACGACATTAACAATCCTACAAACTCGTAACCTGCGCCATGACTTTATCCATTCTCCTTTTGTTATTTTCTCTGGCCTTAAGGTGAGTCCTGTCCTAATCGCTACCAACCCCCTACGTGTTTGTCAACCCATGACGCTAACAGTACCAAAACAGTTCCATCAGCGGCCAGGCACTTGACCCTCAACTACTCAAGGATGGCTCCATCGCACAGTTCTGGGCCCAGTACTCCCCCTACTTCTCGGCCCCGGCAAAAATCGACGCTGCTACACCCTCCGACTGCAAGATCACCTTTGTACAGGTCCTCTCACGGCACAGCGCTCGGGATCCTTCCGCCGTCAAGATAGACCAGTTCGTCACGTTTCTCGACCGCGTCCGATCTAGCGTTACCCAATACAGCGAGGACACCAAGTTTATTGAGAAATACAATTTAAACCTCGGGGCAGAGCAGCTTACACTGTTCGGCAAGAAGGAAGCTGTTGACTCTGGCATATCATTTTACAAACGGTACCAGGAGCTTGCTGATGAAAACGACCCTTTCATCAGAAGTGTTAAGGAGGACCGCGTGGTTCTGACGGCCAATCTTTGGAAGCGAGGTGTTTACCACTCCAGGACAACCGGCAGCGACCACCAGACCAAAGGCCACCACCAGCAGGGCGATGGCTCTGTCCCGCACGTCCACACCATGTCGAAAGCAAAGGGCTTTAACAACACACTAAGCTTCGGCGTGTGTCCCGCTTTTGTAAAGACCTGGGAAACTCGCGGGAAAGAAGCGCAGGCTCGATGGCTCAAGGAATTCACACGCCCAATCATAGCCCGGCTTGAGAAGAAGCTACCGGGATTGAAGCTGACAGCTAAAGACACTGCTCTCTTTATGCAATTATGCCCAATGAACACAGTAGTTCATGGCAAAGAGTCGCCGTTCTGTGACCTCTTTACAAAAGAGGAGTGGAAGAACTATAAATACCTTGAGACTTTGGGCAAATACTATGGCTGGAGCTTAGGTAACCCGCTGGGTTCAACGCAGGGCGTGGGCTTTACCAACGAGCTTATTGCACGGCTAACGGGCCAGCCGGTAAACGACCATACATCAACCAATTCAACGCTCACTGGAAACCCGAAAACATTCCCACTCGACAAAAAGATATACGCCGACTTCAGCCAGGGCAACATCATAGCATCTATCCTTACTACGCTAGGGCTAGTTCAAGAGCAGGAACCACTAAGCAAGACAAGTAGGGCACCAGCAGCAGACGCTGCGGAATTCGCAACCGAATGGTTAGTCCCGTTCGCGGGGCGTGTTTATGTGGAGAAGATGAAGTGTAGCGGGACGGACGACGATGAGGAGATGGTCCGGGTGCTAGCCAACGATCGGGTGGTGCCGCTGTCTGGGTGCGACGCTGACCGTCTAGGCCGATGCAAGCTGGGGCGGTTTGTGGAGAGCTTGGAATTCGCGAGGAATGGAGGGCACTGGGACCAGTGCTTCGATTAATACTAATACTTATCCGATCAGAGTGATAGCCATGCATCAAGGCGTTGAGAGCTTCTGTTATAGGCGCCAAAGTAGTAGGCGTTAACTTTCACACGCTCGGGCCTTGTCGGCTTGCCTTTATGTCAGCATTACCCGATTACGTCCCTTAATACTCCGGACGTTAAATATATTATTATTATCATTATTGTTGTTTTCGTTCTCTGCGTACAGCATTACAGAGTATATGAATCTAGGACGAACCTCCTCCCAGGCATCGAGATACCAGAAGATGCGCGTCGAGAAATTCCCCCTCTCGCCGCCGAGCCTAGAAGAGCTGGCCGAGCACCTCAAAGCACCCCTCGCCGCCAACTACAATCACGCGTCCGTCAGCGTTGTCCGGTGCCCCGACCTGCGAAACGCCCCCTTCTGCTTAGCTGCCGAGGGCCTTTCGGGCGACGAGAAGATCGCAGACGTCGGTGGACAGCCCAACCTGTTTCCCCGCCCCCGGCTGGACACTATCTGGTCCATACCCGAACTCGGCAGGCAAATGGAGATGAGCCCCGAAAAAGGCAGCCTCATCGGCGCCGGCGCCGGTCCCTTCCACGTCATCGGACAAAACAGCGAGCTCGCGCCGAACCTCAGCTGGTCCGGCGGCATCGATAGGGTCGACAACCAGAGCCGGGTCATCCAGATCGAGCGCGGCACCGGGACCGTCAACGTCGGCACGAGCCCCTCGGTGGACTGCGGGCTGATGGTCAATTTGTACGGGTCCCTGGGCGAGCCGGGCCCGGTGCTCAAAATCACGGCGCAAGGGCGGAAGGGGCCCGAGAAGAGCTTCACCGAGTGCATCCGCAAAGGCCTTTATGCGGCTTACGGCAACGACAGGACCGTCAGCCTTGGCGGGGCTTTTGTGGTGAAAGCCGGAAAGGCGACGTATCACATCATGCCCGATTTCCCCCCAGAGGAGGATCTTCCGTTCAAGGACAGGAAGGAGGTTGAAAATTGGCTGACCTTTCACGACTTTGATTCGCCCATCGTGTGCTTGTCTGTCCTGCATTCCGCGGATCCAGGCAACAAGATGGGTCTGCGGATAGAGCACACGCACGCGTTTTCCCCGTCAGGAAAGAATGCTGGAGGCCATTACCATTTCGAAGCTGAGGGAGAAGAAGAGGTTATCGAGTACGAAGGCTACTTTAACACAGGAAAGGCGATATATCGGGTAGACAATTCTATCGCGCCTAGCCAGTGATAAAGACCCCAGTACAGAATTGATTGCCGCTTGAACAGTTTTCACCTAATATCCTCCTCTTCGGAGTCTGACTCTTCCTCAGGAATCTGAAGACTGTGTTTCAGTTCCTTCGTCCACTGTCGAATAGGCTTTTGGCCCTCACGTAACTCCCTGTACAAAGTTTTCAAAGGTTCCGGAAACTGACTTGCATCCAACAGAACGTCGTCATCGACGTATTGTTCCATGTACCCTATCATCGCCATGGCAAAGGCGCCCACCGGTCTACCATAGTCGCGTGCATAAAGTCGTAAGTAGGCTTCCAGGAGCACATAGGATTTGGGGATCACAACAGGTCTCTTTCTGTATGTGAAGACACCCGATCCACGCCCAGGCCGCTTGGGGGGCAGCAAGTCCTGGTTGGAAGCAAGGGCAAAGGAAGACGGCAGCTGAGATTGGTCCGGTGACACGAGAGAGTTGTCCAGTAGTGGCAGAAACCACAGTGTTTCTTACTGGAGATAAAGCGCTATCGTGACTTCCGAAGCATCAATGTGGACATGGAATGCGGGTGGTGGTGTTTGGCGCTCTTGGGAGCTTGTGGGACAAGTTGATGGAGACGGGCATGGCTGGAGGCCGGGTAGAGCCGAGAAAGCAGCTGTACCGATTGAAAATAAGTGATCCGGAATGACAAAATCTATCGACTATGTTCAATTAGTCTTGGATTCGACAAGGAAGCCGATGTAGTTGGACACACCCCGATGATCGAAGGTACAGCGTGTACATTGAGCAAGCAATGACCCCAAAGAACGCAAGGGATCTTTGACGCATTGAGAGCCGATGCAAGTGATGCCACAAGGTTCTCAGAAAGGTCACTCACGTCGAAGATATGTTGCCTTGATGTTTTGTTGAGTGTCGAAGTTGTTCGCAGAAAGGAACAATGGGCAATGAGATCATCTTGGGCGATTTGAAGGGTTTGTTGTTAGTGGCCGAGCCAGGCCACGTGCCCAATATACCTAGGCACCTACCTACCTAGGTAGGCTAAGGTAATTGTTCAGTGGCTGTTAGTGGAGAAGGCTCTTGTTCGGAGAGCAAGCGGTTAGCCGCTCACATAAAGCTCACTTGCCTTCTTCAGCTCTGAGACCCCGAGCTCAAAAGCCACCTCAACCTCACACTTGGCTCAGTATCCCACTTTTCACCAAGCCGATCATGTCCATGTCAAGTCAATTTACCCGATTTAGTTCGTTGCCGCCAGAACTGCGACAAATGATCTGGACCGACGCGCTCTCGGCACGCACGGTCTGGGTTAGGAGAAGCCAAGACACCGAATCCAATGACCTCGGCGCGAGTCGCCCATCCATCGCCATGGACTACGTTGGCCCATCCCCCTACAAGGCAGGCCTTGCATGCAGAGAATCTCGGCGACTAATGGAAGCATCTTACACCAAGCCTCTCCGCGTCCCGGGCCGCCCATCGACAAGCGTGGCAGTCCACTGGGTTGACATGAAGGGAACGATTGTGTTCCTGGGCGATTTCCCCTCGGCAGTGGACATACTAGGCGCTTTCAGCACGGAAGAGCTATCGAGTTTCAGGCACGTTGCTTTGCAATCCAGCCAATTTGCGGGACTTGCTAGAACGTGTCAGCTTCTAGCAAAGGTGTGTCCCGGGCTGTGCACGATAATTGTACACTGGGAAAGGGCAACCTTGTTTTCCAACCGCCCCGGAAACCAGACCTTGAATCCCGAGTTGGCTGCACACTTCACCAACATCCTAGATCGCGACATCCCTGATTCGATATGCGATGGGCGGGATGCAGATCATTTTCGAGCGTTGTTATTGGAATACTTTGGCGAAACACCTCCCATGTTACATTGCGTGGCCCCTGGCCCCGCGACCCGCCGGGGATGATGTTGTGCGTTCTTTGTTTGTCCGTGTAAATAGGCAATAGCTGGTACTGTTGATACCTTACAGTCGTGAACTTCTTTTGTTGGACCTAGGAGATCTGGTTGTATGCACTTTAGATCGGTCGTATTTGCGGCTAACGTCCTTTTACTCGTTACTGTTCGCTCTCAGCTCTTTGAACATGGCGTCTATTTTTGTTTTTCAGTTTTCCTATATTAATGGTCACAGCCATCTTTGCAACCACACTCTGGATATCTTTCCATATTCAGCCTTGACTCTCCATAATCCAACGCCACTTTCCTCTCCTTCCATACTTTGTTACCTTACTGTTCCAAATCATCATGGCTTCGAGATCCCAACTCGAGAGTGCGGCTTCGGAAGTAATCTCCATTCTGAAAGGTATCAGCGAATGCTCCAACGCCAGACTCGCCGTCATTGGCGGCTTGGCTTTGTGGAAATACTTACCAAATGGCAGGACTACGGAAGTATGTTTGATGGAACACTGACGTAGATCAGTCGGTCTGACTAACGGTCAAAACAGGATGTCGACTTCATCATCAATATCGACAGCGCGCCTCATGGCATTAAGCAGAAGCTTCTTTCTCTTCCCGACTCGCCTTTTGTACAACAAGCACAGTTCTTCTATTACAAGCACGGCTCAGCTCACACCCAGATCGACATCACTTCCCAGTGGCAGGTAAGGACAAGAAATGAGACATCCGCGCCGGAGAAACAAATATCTGATACCCGTTTTCCTAGTCTCCATACATGCAAGCTGCTGCAATGGAAGTCAGGGATATACCAGACGGAACTGTCCCGTATATCGCCCCAACAGACCTTGTCGTTTTCAAGATCAACGCTTGCGGTCTGCGGGCCCAGGCGTCCAAAAGACGTACTGATGCCACGGATACGGAGGCCTTACTGGAAACCATGACGAGAGATGGACCTATCAGTCTCAACAGTGCTTCCTCTTTGTCCTGTTTGATTTCCAGACCGTTGCTTGTAGTTGCTATCCTGAATCATGGCCACAAATGGATTGCAGTGGTATTGCTCGAGTCTAGTCTGTCTGTTTATATCTCAATGACCTTTCCCTCATCATACCCTTTGGCTTGTGCGAAATAGTATCCTCGCTGGTTTGCAACCAATCTCAAAGGCTCAGCGTGACCTTCTCGCTCCACTGTGAAGTCGCAGTTGTAATGCGTGTGACCAAATGCCCATATCTTGACGTTGCTGCTGTTGTAGCAAATTTCCCCAGACAGATTTGTCGCAAAGCCGCTGGTGATTGGGCTTTGCGCATGCGCTGGATCAATGGCACGGCCATCTGTCGACGGGCTCCAGTGTGAAAAGATGATGATATCAACATCGGAATGGTCGAGTTGTGTGACCTTAGCATTGAGCCATGCAAGGTCTCGGGTATGTGCCTCGTTGTGCGTGTCAACATCCCAATCATCTATCTGGAAAAAGTCGTTGAGTCCCATGCTGACCGAATCTACGCTTTGTGGCGGGATGAAAGAGAATAGGCTGCAGCCTAAGATGACGACCTTGGAGTCTGGGACCCTGAAGCTAGAGCGGTCGAGTAAAACAAATTCTCCCAAGGAGGCATCGTCTTTGGTTTCTTCTTCGAAACTCTTAAGTACCTCGAGGGTCTCAGGCCAGCTGGAGCGGTAGGCCTCATGGTTTCCAGGGACAAACAACACAGCGCGGAATTGACGAAGCTGTTGCGTCAGGAAGCCAAGACAATCATCTTTGTGAGCAGAAATATTGCCTATATCACCTAGCAGTCCTAGATAAGGTGCTCGAGGAGTTATTTCGAAGATATCGTACGCTTTCGGGGCCTCTAGGTGTAGGTCGGAGACGATCTGGATAGCCATGTTGATGGGAAGTTGTGTTGTTGCCTAACTTTCTGGCAAGCTGTTGGTTAGGTTACTTCCAACAAAGCACAGTGTAATAAAACAAGCGAACAGCTGTTGATACTGTACTACTACTTTTGCTGAATCGGGTTGCCATCTCGTCGCTACCACTGAGAGTGAATAGCTTCCTGACAGGATAAGTGTCCTCTTTCACCAACTTCTTCCCTACCTCAAACAAAGATAGGAAGAGTCAAAAATTTCTCTCTCCATATTATCGTGTTTTCAAAGGAACCCGAGCTTTCAGGACGCCTATGTGTCTACCCTTCAATCAAAGAAAATGCAATGGCCAACGCCATAATACCTGCTTGTATGCAAGGCAAAGCAACACTGGTACTCGATTGTGGGGAACACCAATCAAAGGCTCATGTCCGTCGTGATACCACACTGCCTGGAAGGGAGAGTCGAAGAAACCCACGGAGGTGAATGTTTGTACATGATTTTGTTTGCTATTTACTTCTGAAACACCAACAAGGAGACATAAGGACCCTTAGCGTTCCGGCGCCCGTACAAGCCGTAATCTCCGCAAACGGCCCCTTGCCCCTTTGGGCCTTATCGCAGGGCAGCCGACAAAATATTTTCCCCAGTCAGGGGGGACAGACCTTTACCACCGAAAGTGCTAAATGCCAGAGAACAGTCCTCCGTCATGTTCGCGATTCGTCAAGCGGCCGGCAAGGGCCTCGGTGTATTTGCATCAAAGCCCATTCTCAGGGGTCAAAGGATCCTCACCGACCAGGCTCTACTCACTATCTCTTCATCAGACAGCGGCTCTATTCTTCAACAGGCTCACCTTCTCTCAACAGCCGGCCGGAAATCACTCCTATCACTGTCCGTCAACCCCAGCAAATCAAGTGTTTTTAGCTGGCTAGAGTCCATATGGCGAAGCAAGTCTGCCCCGCGGAGTACAGTCTCCAACCACACCGTCCTCAACATCTTCCGCAACAATAACTTCAACATCGGCAACCAGATCCAAGCCCTCTTCCCGCAAGTCGCGCGACTCAACCACTCCTGCGTGCCCAACTCGCAGGGAAACTTTAACCAGGCGCTGAACGCGTTCACCATACACGCGACCAGGGACATCGGCAAGGAAGAGGAGATCACCATCTCGTACCTCGACGAGCACCTGGGCCTGCGAGACTCGCGCCAGAGTGCGCTGCAGGACGGGTACGGCTTCGTCTGCGGCTGCTCCGCCTGCAATCCGGCCACCTCCGAGGCCGGAGAGACGCGGAGGATGGAGATCAAGAACAGGCTGGAGCGTTTCGCCGAGTCCGCCTCGGAGGACCCGAGCGACGAGTTCGAGATGATGCTGGCACTCCTGGACGCTTACGACGCGGAGGCGATCCGTGGCCGAGAAGTGTCTACCATGTACATCGCGGCCGCCCGTAAAGCGTTTGATTTGGAGAGGCCGGAGAAGGGGCAGGAGTTGGCGTTGACGGGCCTGCGGCTGGAAGAAGAAGCTGTTGGGAGGGACAGTCCCTTTTACGCGGCGACGAAAAAAGAAGTATTGGCGCTGGGCGTTGAGGCTTAGAAAGTTGTTCATGAGCTTTGGTGATAGAAGAAGAGAGAGCGAGCCCAGGTAGAATGGCTGTGTCTTTCAAGCGAATGCTTACTTTCTGTTACGATCTTGACCTCATCATTCTGTTGTCTTTCTGGATTCTTCATCGATACGCTTTGCACCTACAGCTGATGCAACGAATCCAGGTGGGCTTGGCACTACACCCGCCGAACGCTCCACGCCCTACATTGCCTGTAGCTGTTGAAATCTAGGCAGTTACTGACAGTTGGAAACGATGTGTGATGTTCAGAGATGGTATGAGGACAGCTACAGTGTTGAGAACCACAGGAGATAAATATTTCTTATCCGGGCTAATTCCTAAACCCGAGGGCGTCTTGGCAAAGTCAAATGCGTCATTCCACAGTGTGCCTAAAACAATTCGTGAGCTGTGTAGGTAGTTTCCAATCATCACCCTGCCTCAAAATGTTCCTTGTCAGGATGGACTAGAATACAGCATGTCAGGACTAGGAAAGGCTACATCAGCTTTAGTGTCAAGACCTGCGCAAGGGTAAGGATTATGATCTCACAAGAATTTGACTCAATTACGTCATGGAATGAAACGGATATCGTTACAATGCTTTTGAAGCGCCTTCTTTACCTCTGACTGGCTCTACCCCGCCCTTAGCAGAAACGGATTGGATAAGTATGTAAATATCGAGTTGTTGATAACTGATAGTACGAAGCAACAAAGTCGGTGAAACCCCCACACGGTGTTAGGGTCGGACTTTATCCACTGGAGTCCGGACTCATCTGAACCTGACAAATCAGCCCTGTGGCTAACTAAAGGCATGGACATGGGAACAGACGGAGTCCACCTACATCTAAACTCCGAGGCATATGAAGTCCAATAATAACCTATAAACTCTGAGGTGCTCACTACAGAAGTGGCGGTCATTCACATCATCGTAGAACCTTCCTCACTTACAACACGTCTAAGTTATAACTCAACATGTCTACCAAAAAGATCATCCTTGTAACTGGTAAGCTACTTTTAAAGCATTCTCCGCTGACAGATGGGCGTCTGCCCAGCGACAACACAACTTGAAGTGTACGACTTGACAAGGCTCAGGACTAACATATTCCAGGTGCCAACCAAGGTATTGGGTACGATACCAGCGTAGCTCTTACCTCTGCATCCCCGGACAACCATGTCGTTATCGGTTCCCGAAGCCAAGAACGCGGTACCAAAGCGGTAGAAGACGTTCGCGCCCGCAACCCAGCCGGCACCGTGAGTCTACTCCAACTGGACATCACCAGCGACGAGTCCATCACGGCCGCTGTCGAAAGCCTCACCGCCGAGTTTGGCGTTCTTGACGTGCTTGTCAACAACGCCGGCATCGTCGTCACTCAGCCCAAGGACCGCCGGTCGGAGCTCCTCGAGACCTTCAACACCAACGCCGCAGGCACCCTCATTCTCACCGAAGCGCTGGTCCCGCTGCTCAAAAAGTCCAAGGACCCGCGCATCATCAACGTATCGAGCGGGCTGGGGTCGATTTCGGATCGCTCGAACCCCGAATCGCCGCATTACGAGGTCGGCGGCGAGGCATATCGCCTCTCCAAGGCGGCCCTCAACATGGCCACAGCGCATATGATCTATGCCTTCAAGGGCTGGGGTGCCAAAGTGTGGTCGTATTGCCCTGGCTTTGTCGTGACCAACCTGACGGGAGAGAGCGACAGGCAGAGCAGAATTGATCGCGGGGCCGACAGCTCGGAGACCAGCGCGCAGGGCATACTTGAGATTGTGGATGGGAAGCGTGACGGCGAGGTGGGCAAGTTCATCGCTCGATTTGGGGGCCGGTTCGACTGGTAAATCGTGTTGGTGATATATTCACCCCTCCGCAACTGTTGTAATCAACCTCTATAGACTTCATTGACTTATATAACTCTGTGCAATAAGCAACAGAGAGGGGTGCGTGAGCCACCTGTTTATTCATATCATAAATCACCGAAGGACTTCTCCCTGACTGAGACCGGCTATTCGGCGCACTTTCCAAATTACTAGTACAGTCCTATATCAGAGAGGAAGGGAGGAAATCGGGTTTATATTCAAGTGTTGCCAAAGTACGTGGTCAAGGAAACCATGCAACACTGTGCCATTAAGCAAATTGATGAGGTGATAACAATGTAGAGATGAAGACTGATTGCTTATCATGTCATGAACCGACAACATAGTCCTATTTGTCAAACTTGGTCATGAGATCAAATACAAATGCTCTGGTTAACCGCATTGGCTTCATCGCTTTATCGAAATTTCAGTGGTTCGCATGATACCATGTCCCGTCTCTTCCTTGAGAATCATGTCCTCGCTTCCAGTCCCTCTGCTGCCGTCTCTCCTATAAGCAATGCCCTCGACGTTGCCCACAGCAGTGTGGTGGACCTCGGGCGACCCTGCGAAGGGACGGTCGTGCATCTCAAATTCCCCATGACTATCGTGCACCCTGTATCCCTGGCGACGCTTCGAGGTACTGGTTCCAGCCGGTCGCCGGTTCTCATACAACTCGCCATGATATTGGCCGTTCGACGAAATCTTGAGTGCTTGGCCCACAAGAGGTTTTAATGACGGTGTACAAGCAGCGATGATTCCAAGATTAAGTTGTAAACTAGGTGATTGTTAGTTGTGACGTTACACGATGGAAGTAAGCTTCAAGACTCACAACTCCCAGAATTGAATGCTTTGGTGACTTGAAGGCTATTAGTACTTGATGTAATCATCTTTTAAATAGAAAAATAACACTCACAATGTTTTATCCATGTCCTTCCCGTAGGCGATTTGGTAAAAGGACTTGATGACGCCCATGGCGACCGCGCTGTTCAAGTAATAGGCAGTTAGATTACTTAGCCGGAGCATGATTCATTCAAGCGTCAACTTACAAGTATCCCAGACTTAGAACAATAATTAAATAGATTCGAGTTCTCAGCTTCATCTGCAGTGTCCATATGATGGTTACTGGAAGGGTTGCAAAGCAGACATCGGTGAAGATGTTGAAGGCGGTGTTGACCAGCGCGAACTTGATGAACAGAGTAATGGGGTAGCACTTGGGCTTCAAGCTTTTATCCCAATAACCTTCTAATGGTTGGCAATAGAAGAAGAATGTCATCCAAGCCATGATACTGTAAGCCGATACGAACACTGGAAATAGGCAGGTTAATCATTTGTACAAGAGTATAGCTATGCAATCGGAATGTACCAATCAGTGCCCAAAGGGTTCGCGAGTACCAAGCACTCCGGCTGAGCCGTAGCAGAGAAAGACCAATGGATACTTTGAGGAGTGCCAGGCCGGCAATGGAAGATATAATGGACTGAAAGAAGCTAGACTTTCTCATGATGACCATGTCTTCTTCAAGAATCGTGAGACTGTGTTTTCCAAGGCCGTAAAAAGACTGTACGGAGAGTATCGTCATGCCCGCCACAGCGCAGAGCTTTCAAAGCATAAATGTCAGTCACCGTCAACCTCTTGAGGCATCAATTGCAATGGACGTACTGTGGAGGCAACGATGACGTAGTCATCTCTTCCCATTATCTTTACAATCGCCATGCGGGTGTAGATACGGGAACCGACGAACAACAGGGCGAGAGCGTGGAATACAGCAGTGACCCCGACGATCATAGCAGTGTTGCTCTCCTTGGCCCACTCCGGGTCGATCGGCTGCGTTGGCGCTTGATTCGAGGACATTGCTGCTAAAAGATGCGCATACGCGCCAGCAGACTAGAACTATAGTCACGGCAAAGGAAAATACTATTCGGCGACAACACAGAAGCCGTGGCGCGAGATTCCCGTCTGGTTATAAGTAGAGGCTGGAAGATGGGCACTCTGCACACGCCAACGGAAACTAGAGCAAAAAACAATCACGAAGCGACCTCATTGGTCCTCGGTGAGTGAACGGTGCGGGAAACTAAACCCCGTCACAGCAAATGAGGCAAGTCGCTTAATGCTGTCACGTTTGAACCAGCCCGCAGAGCCTTTCATCTTGGTTGTGAAGAACCGTCTTCCAAGTCCACTTGCCTCACCGGAAACAAGGTAACGGCGGAACGATTTGGCGCAGGCGCGGCCACTAATGCATTTGGCTCCTTTCAGTACAACATTTTCGACAGAACGGGTTTGGAAGGGCCATTCTTAAACGTCTTGCCTGCGGCACAGGCTGATGTGCACCTCTAGATGGATGGCTGGCGTCGGGGGTTTCTCCCCCTTGCGTGAGTAGCATAATGCAACGTCTGTTATTACTTATACTCAGGCAGGCGTAAGTATGGGCCCATGTTTATAAGTAGGCAAATATGGCGAAGGGGGAAACTTGGCGCCGCGCGGAGTCTCCGCGTAGTCTTTTCTGAACAAGTTAGCACACTATTCTAAAGTTGTACTCGTTACTTGCATTCTGATTTGGACTTGAACGACGAGACGTTCTCAGTCACAGGAGAGAAGTTCCAAGTCGCCAGTCTCAACCACATTCTCGGCGAACCTTTCTTCAATAACGAAGACTGTGGACAAGAAGTCATAGAGATGTACACATTGCGCTCGGTTCCAACAAGTAGACAACATCGTGTCATTTGGGGCTCGCAACTTTGCATTCTTGGCTGCATGTAAATTTTGCATTGCTCGAATCACCATGAGCCCATGAGAGTCCCCAGGCCTGGCCGATAGTGTAGCCATACACGCTAAGAGATTTGACCTTTGCGGATAATTGGCTCCGGTCTGAATTCCAAGCGTTCGCCCTAGAGTCTCGGCTTCTCGGTCAACGGTAGGCTCAATGCCCAATTTCCAAAGCAAAGGAGACCCAGGAAATCCTGACTTGGCGTACGAGCAGGGAGCCTAGGCAACAGCAGCCCCCACAACCGAACCGAACGACCCCATGAGGTCGGTAAATCCGGGTTGGACGATCTTTTCCATGACTGTTTGAAAAATGCATGGCTTGCATACCTATGATTGTCTGCGGATACTCGAAGTTGGACCGGAGCAATCAGGGTTAGGGGTCAGGGGTAAGCCGGAAGGAAAAAGCAAAGACATTGTGAATTATTCGTTGGCGTTCTTCAAGCCCAGCAGCCGCATCCGCAGCTACAGCCGACCCCGGCATCGGGACCCATGGCGAGTGGTGTGATACAGGCCGTTGTAGCAATGCCAGGCATGTTCCCCGAGCTGCCCGGGAGCTAATCAGCAGTTGTTGAAAGGGTGTGGAGCACCGGTAATCGCTTGGCATAATGAAACGTTGAACCAACATGCCACGGGTTTGCAACGGGCAGAAAGCACAGTTTCTTGTTGTTCTCGCTACGCGTCTCCTCGACCTCTTCTAATTTCCTCGCTGGGTGGCGTCCCCCGTCACGTCACTAGGCTAACTTGCAATTCTGTACAGAGCTAGCTTGACGGCTCTGGCAAAGGCTGCGGCGCGGACCAGCATCGGCTGCATCAACACACTTTCGTACACCCGCATACAAGAAACACGTGGAAGGTCTGTCACCCACGGTAATTAGTGTTCTATGTTCTAGCTCGGGGTGCGACTCTGGATTTGATTAAAGTGCCGTGCTGAGTAAGTTTGCGGACACGAGGTCGTTTGCCTGTTGAGAGCAGTCTTTGGCTCGAAGACACGCATAAGGTTGTGGGATCTACGTATATAAGGCTGAAGACTTTTATCAGTTGACAGTGAATATCTCCCACAAACCCCCAGATTGTCCAGGCTTCCCTGAGGGTGGTTTCCTCTGTCTCCATCCGCCACCCATCGACGTCCCATTTATTCAACGATCGCTCTGTTGGATCTCTTCCTTAGGCTCCACCGCGTTGACGTGCGGACTCTATTGCTCATGGGTCAGGGGTCCTTCGCGAGAGCGACTTTCCTCTCTGGGATGATTACACCGAGGGACCAAGAATAAGAAAAGCCTTGATCCCCGTGCAAGGGCCCCTTACCACACACAACCACACGCAGGAACTCAACTCTACAGAGCTAAGCAATGGTGGCGATGGGTTCATTCGCCAAGTAGACTGCTACTGACATGCTGAGGTTTATCACGGCAGCCAAATGAGCAGTAACGTTAGGGAGCTGCATTCGGTGTATATAGACCGACTGATTTCTCCAATAGGACGTTCCCCCCATCTCTCTGTCTCTCCGGCCTCACGTCCTCTCCCTTGCCGATCCCTTTCCCCCTCGCGACGCAGCAGCTTGCGTTCGGACTATCCTTTCATCAGAACGTGAATAGTCCCCACACAGAATGCATCCCGTCAAGATCATGGCCGCCCTCGGCCTGTCGGCCGTCGCCTCTGCCGCACCCCTCGATACCCCTCTTGAGGCCCGTAACGCCGAGGCAGTTCTCGCGAGCCTGCAATCCCAGGCCATGGAGAATCTGAAGGCCGCCGAGGCTGACGGGACCGTCTCCAAGCGCGGGAGCTGCAACCTTTTCACTGCACAGGTGCGTAGAGACTGGTAAGTTGTCACACTTCCAATGGTCTTTGCCGTAGACCACACTCCTCTAACGTTCCATTCTCAGGGCCGCTTTCTCGACCGAAGAGCGCAAGGAATACATCGGCGCGGTGCAGTGCCTGTTGACCTCCCCCTCCAAGTCTGATCCGTATTTTGCACCGGGTGCTCGCAACCGATACGACGACTTCGTTGCCGTCCATATCAACCAGACCCGTTTCATCCATGGTACCGGTAACTTCCTGACGTGGCATCGGTACTACACTTGGGCATACGAGAACGCCTTGAAGACTGAGTGCAGTTACAAGGGGGCGCAGCCTTACTGGAACTGGTTCGCTCACACGGATGACCCTCGCAAGTCACCCGTCTACGACGGCAGCGAGACCAGTTTGAGCGGCGATGGCGCGTTTGTGCCTCACAATGGAAGTGTTAGCCTTTCCCCCTTTGGCGAGATCTTCATACCGTCCGGCAATGGTGGTGGATGCGTGACAAGTGGCCCTCTCGTCAAGTAAGTCGCCCATCAAACGCAATCTTGCAAATCGTCTAACACAGTCTAGCATGACCGTCAACCTGGGTCCCGTATCCCCTGGCATGCGCGGCCTGGAGGTGAACCCCAACGGGGCCATGGAGTACAACCCTCGCTGTCTCCGCCGCGATCTGAGCGCCATTACGGCCTCTGCATACTTTACCTCAACCAACCTGCTCAACGTCACCGTTGGCCAGGCCTCCAGGAGCATCAAGACTTTCCAAGATGAGCTACAGGGCCGCTTTGATCAGGGTTTCCTCGGTATGCGTTTTCGTCTTCGATGGGAACTTGCACTTGTGACAGAGACTAACTTTCGGCAACAGGAATGCATGCCTCGGGCCACTTCGTCGCCAACGGTGATGCAAGTGATCTCTATGCATCCCCTACTGACCCTTCCTTCTTCCTCCACCATGCCATGGTTGACCGTGTTTATTGGCTCTGGCAGGCTCATCACCGCCAGGAAGCCTCTGAGATCGCTGGTACCATCACCATCCTCAACTTACCCCCTAGCCGTGACGCCACGGTAGAGGATGACATCGAGATGGGCGTTCTCACGCAAAATCGCCCTACCAAGGATCTGTTGAACACGCTCGACGGCTCCCCTTTCTGCTACGTTTACAACTAAATGACAGACCAGCTCGCTGACTGGCGGCCCATGTGCCACTTCAGACGTTAGGCGAGCATGAAAGCACCGCCTAACTCAAAGCTACTTATAATATAATTACGTATCGACATGCTAAATTCACTTTGTCGGTTTGAGATGACGTGTACTACTGCATGGCTGTGATGTAGCATGACCACTGTCTGTCGTGAAGAGACCAGTCTAACTGAGAATACAGTAAACATGTCCTGTCACCTAGTCTCGTGGATATAGTTCTTTAGAGTAGCCCGACGGCTAAGAAAAAAATCGATGACTTTGCTGTGTTTTACTCCCCTGTCCCTTACAGTAGTATGCGTCTAAGTGGCGTGTAGAACAAGGAAAAATGATGCGGTGCATTATTGAAGCTTTTGATTTGTAGCGCAGTTGGTTGCCTTGATCTGCTTGTGACAGTTTATCAGGTCTTTTTGTAACACAATCCTTCACGTGCCCCCTGTCTGCCGCATTCCTATTTTACTGAATTAAATTACGCCCTCTTATATTTAGAATTCAACCTACCTCGTCCCACATTTCTGTAGTGACATGTTTGTACACTCTGCATTCGCTATCCCGCCCAGTATCAATACTAATGCCTTTACCAGAATCGCAGGCATTTTCAGTATGCCCAGGAGAGGTCCCCACGTATCCATCTATATCTCTTGCATAACACCTGTAAATCGACTTAGTGCGTATGTCTAACTGGATCAAATGTGAAACCTACTTGCAGTAAATATTATCTGCTGCTGCAAAGGTAGCAGCTATGAGAAGAAAGAGAAAAGAAGGCTTCATTTTTTAGGTCTAAATAGTTTTAGGGGAATATAGGCGTGTGTAAAAGAAGAAGTTAGAAGTAAACTGATAAAAGCCACAAACTGTTATGACTGAAAACACTAGACTTTTGTATTCTACTCTTACTACTTACAAGCTAGTTATAACTTTTCTTCTACAGTAAGGTCCCAATTATAAAAGTTGGTTACACTAGCAATTTTCTTTAAGTTATCTAATGAATGATTTACAAATTAGTATAAGACTTTATATAACTTATAAATGAGGAAACAAATGAGAAACCCACAACCACCCCTCGTACTCATAAAAAGACAAAAGGACTTTGGCTGGCTGATTACTCCCTTGTATACTAGGGTATGTTACCCTCCTGCTATTGCTATTAATCATGGGTGATGATAACGATGAAGTCCTCCGGCTGCCTTTCTGATGGGCGATATCTTTGTATATCTTCTTCCCGCGACAACTCGTACTCCGTCCCTTTCAGGGACGGCAAATCAACCTAATTTATCACACTTTTGCTGCTATTACTGGCTCTCTCTTTCATGTAATATTCAACCTATAGGTATACAGACCCTCTATCAAAGAAACGTATAAAAGGCGCTCTATACCCCTGACAGGGTGCAAATTTTCGATAAATCCTTCTTTACAATACTGCCACCCCACTTACGAGCCACCCCTACATGCAAGCCATCCGAAAATGCCGCATTGTCAAGAACATCCCCTTTTTCAAACCATCACCACAATTGCCATTTATCGTTAAATAACGCCATTTTGTGGAATACCTTCTTTATTATACTATAAAGCAGTATATAGAATTCAAGCTCTAACAGGCACTTAAGGATATAGCTACTAGCTGCCCTATTCACTAAGCAGCTTGTAAATAGGGTATACTATACTATAGTGATAGTAATGGTGGTGGTGATGGTGGCTCGCAAGTAGGGTGGGTGGGTTACAGCCTATCAATCAGAATACACACCCTAAGTCGAATTTAGCAAAGGCCCCTTCTACTACGTAGGGAGTTCAAACTATTACATTAAACGAAATCCCTTTGTATAGCCCTATATATCGCAACTAGCTGCACTAAGTTTGTATCCCTCTAAGTCTTTTTGCTAGTGCTAGCTTCTAGACTAATGTTGCGGTAGTAGGTAAGATAACGTCCCCCTTTAAGTAGATTAACGGCCCTCTAGCCACCACCGCCGCATCTCTGCCACACCACCCTTATCTAACTATAAGAGTATAAGGATTTTAACAGACCAATGAAACTTACGTAAGTTAATAAATTAAAAATCTCCTTAGATTTAAGTAATATAGGCAAAGTAGAGATATCACTAAGATTTTTTGATTTTTACTATATTACGTAACTAGTTTCAGCCTAAATGTAAAGGATTCAAGGCTAGGAGCCAGTTCTAGAGGACAATGTAGGTGAAAACGTAGGTATAGGTGTATTGTAAGACTTCAACTTGGCCTTCTAACTCTCTGCTAGAGGAACCCTATCAAATTCGGCGAAATGGCCCAGTGGTGCACGGCGAAGTGCCAGGGAATCTACAGGTAATATACCCTACTTTACAAGTGAATTTGTTGAATTCAGCGGGTTATAGGGGTAAATTCGCGGTATATTCACTTCTGTGTTGTTTTGTGTTTCTCCCCCTTATAGCGGAAATTCGCCTATAGGGTTATCCCTTAAGGGGTAAATAGTAGTAAATCCTTAGCCTCTTATTAGTCTAATTTACCTATAAAGTAGGGTATATTACCTATAGATTCCCTAGCACTTTGCTATATACTACTAGGCTATTTTACTAAATTTAATACACCCCCTTAGGGCTGCTTAATTCTATAGGGTAATAACCTATAATAAGGCTAGCTTAACTTTACTTTATATAGTATATTTCCCTTTTATATTATTAATATTTTATATATTATTTTTTACTATATTTACTTCTTATTTTAATTTATTTTCTTTTATCTTATATATATAATTTACTTTAATTTATACCTATTAATTACTTATATATAATTACTATATAAATTTAGTAAAAAGTTATACTATAAGCGCTTTTATTATTCTATTTACTATTATTTTAGTAAACTACTAATACTTTATAATAATCCTTCTTTTAGTAACTTCTTAGTATAGCTAGTAGTTATAAATATCTATATAGTAAAGCTTTATTTATAGCTAGATTATCTTAATACTAATAAAGCGTATAGTTTATATATTATTATAGTTAATTTAAACTATAGGTTACTTTATAGCCTCCTTACTAAGTAATAGTTAGGTGTTAGCCTTATATTTTATAGGTAATTTTACCTCTAGCGTAGTAATTAGTTAATTAGTAAAAAGTACTTTCTTTATAGTAAAAGAGAAAGCTAAAAGTTTTACTTTAGTAGTTAATATTATAATAGTATTTTACTTATTAGCTTACTATATTACTATTCTTTTAAATAACTTTATTACTACTACCTATAAGCTCTTTCTATTTAGGTTATTAGTAAAGCTTATATTAGTAAATACTTTAAAGGTATTATTATAGCTACTTTTATTTATACTATATATAAGGTAAAGGTATTATAAATAATAGAAATAATTTAGTATATAGTTTATAACTTATTAGTAAATATCTTTAGAATTATAGTTAAATTATACTAACTAGCTTACTATAAAAGTAACGTCTAGCTAAGTTATTACTATAGTATATAAAATTATCTCTATTTTTTACTAATAGTAAGTAACTTCTTATAAAGAAGTAATTCTTTTATAAAGTAGTAAATCTTTTTTACCTATTAAAGTTAATTTTAATATATTATCTCTATATAGTAACTTTATAGCTTTTTTATAGTATACTAACTATAATAACTAAAAACGTTTTATAGTTTAATTATATAATATTTTAATACCTAAGAACTACTAAAGTAGCCTACTACCTTTAAGGTAATATTATCTTTAGAAGGCTACTATTACTTCTTAAGTAGTAGGCTTATTTTTATAGTAAAAGGTAAGTATATAATTATTTATATAAAAAAAGAATATAAGGCTGTTTTTTATTTAGTAGTAATTCTTACTTACTATATAGTAAAACCTAAGCTTATAGAGGCCTTTCTTAAAGTGCTTTTACTATAGTAATAGTAATTAATAGAGGCTATATAGTACTTTCTAAAGGTAAAGAATTTAGCTTATATAGTAATAGTCTAGTAGTATCTCTATATATATAGTTTTATTAATTTCTATATAAATAAAGGCGTTTACTACGTTATATTAGAGAAGCTTTAAATTAAATTATATAGTAATTACTATTAGTATTTTAAAAAACATACTTATAAGTATAGCTATATAAGTATTATATAAATCTTTTACCTAGTAATTACTATAGATTACTAGCCTTACTTTAAATTTAATAAGTCTACTATACTTATCTAGCTTATAAGTATATACCTATTAGTAACTAAGTACTTAGTGCTTTATAGCTTCTCTTTATATTACTTTACGTTATAGTTATAATTCTTTATAGCTATATAAGTAGCTTTTTTCTACTTCTTTAAATTTACTTTTATATAGGTAGTTTTTTAACTTACTATATAATAGAAAGGTATAAAGTATTTACTAATAAGTACTAATTAGGTTTTTTACCTAAATATAAAGGTAATTAGTCTCTATAGTAGTTAAATTACCTATTGTTTACTTATAGGTTACTTTAGTAAGAAAAGCTACTTTAAATAAAATTTATAGGATATTTACTTTTAATTTACTAAGGCTTATAGTAAAGTCTATACCTTTCTTACGTCTAAGAGTATTTTATATATATAAGGTAGAAAAAGGTAGTATATTTACTAATATATTAGATATAGGCTAGGTAGAAAAAAGTAGTATGTTTTTTACTAATATATATATAGTAGGTAAAGTAGAAAAAGGTAGTATATTCTTTACTAATATATATATAGGTAAAGTAGAAAAAGGTAATATATTTACTAATATTAATAGTATATTTACTTATAAAGTAAAGTTTTTTATATTATTATTATTATAGTCTTTTATAGTATTTACTTATAAGGTAGAGTGTTTTATAGTATTATTATAATCTTTTATAGTATTTACTTATAAGGTAGAGTGTTTTATAGTATTATTATAATCTTTTATAGTATTTACTTATAAGGTAGAGTGTTTTATAGTATTATTATTACCTTTACCTCTTACGTTAATATTATAGGCTACGCTATAATAAGTATAGCTAGGCTAGTGCCTACTACAACCTACTATTACTTATAACTAGCTAAGAGAGGCGTATATATATAACATACGTAAGATAAATACTTATGTAAACCGTACGTTATTTATACTTCCTACTTTCTCTCCTTAGCTTAAATAAATCGTATTAAGTTACTATACGCTTATTATAAGGTAATACTAGCCTATTATATATCTAAGCCTTTAAAATAAAAATAAATACCCTACTAATTATACTACGTAATAGGTATATAATAAGACGCTAAAATAGTAATAAGCTATAAGACCTCTCTATTAGCTAAAGTAAAAGCTAAAGTTATAGCCTTAAAGTAAGTAATAGTAAAAATAATATAGAAAATAAAAGAGCTTAAAGTAAAGAGTACTAATACTAAGACTAGACAGTTAGTCTACTAGCTAAAGGGGATTACGTAAGGTTAGAAGACGTAGGCTTAAGATAAGGCTTACTAGGTAAGCCCTAGGGGACTACTAGCGTCCTAACTAATAGGCTTAGAATATATTAATTAAATAAGAGATAATTAGGAGATAGAAAAAAGAGAGCTACTACCTACCTAAGGGAGAAGAAGTAGGTAGAAATAATATAACTAACTAACCCCTACTTACTATTAGTAACTTTACTACTTTATATAAACCTAGCCTATAATACGTTTCTACTTCTATCTAACTTTAGGTATACTAACTAGTAAAATAATAATAATACCTAAAAGAACTTTAGTAACTTACTAAAGGGATAATACTTATAATAGTTAAAATAATAAAGAAACTAATATAATAAATACTAAAAAGGCTTTAACTTATTAGAATTCTACTAGTTAGAATAACTATAATAGTAGGGATACCTAAAGTACTACTAGTAATAACCTAAAGAATACTACTACCTTTATTATTACTAACTATAGCTATAAAGTTATAAAAGAGATAACTATAGCCTAAGTATAAGCCTTAATATAAGTAGAGATAGTTAAGGCTTAAAAGTAGAAAAATATAGAGATAATTATAGTACTTTAGAATAAAGGTAACTTTAATATACTACTTAATAGTAAGGTACTAGCTAATTAGTAAGTAGCCCCTAAGTAATACTAACTAGATAATTAGAGAAAGTAATTAGTACCTTTTTAATATAAGAGAGGGAGCTAAGCTAAACTAATAGACTTTTAGTTTAAGCTTATAGGTTAATTTACCTTAAGTAGTATAAAAAATAATAATAATAAAGTACTTTATATAGAAGTATATCTAGAGAGACTAATAGGCTACTAATAGGTAATATATATAGATATATACTTTGGAAATAACTAAATAAAAGTTACTTAGCTTATTATAAAGAAGTAGCTATATAATAGTATAGCTAATAAGAATATATAGGTATATAATATAGTTTTAAAACTAAAAAATAAACGCTAGAAACCTAGGTAATTATACTAGGCTTTTATTAATTAGTATAAGTCGCTAGAGGTAGAGTGCTTAAACTAACTACTAAAGAGGCTATAGGTAATTAACGTTATTAACTATATTCTCTCTAACCTATAAAATAAAGTTATAGCTTATAGGCTACTAAATACCTAATAGGCGTTAGATAATATTACTAAGTAAGTAAAAATAATAGGAAGAATCTAATAGAGGGTTTTTATAAATACTAACTACTAAAGTAGTATACTAAAGGGGCTTAGCTAGTAGCTATCTTAAGAACTACTTTATATAACTATAGAGGTTAAGAGTAAGCTATTAGGTACTCTTATACTACTAACTAATAAACTAAATAAACTAAGCTAATATTATAGGCTAGACGCCTAGTTACTTCTTCCTACTTAAGTGTAGCTAGATAATAAGTAAGCGACTTATTATTATATACCTTTTAACGTGTTAGCTTAATTAGTAGTCCCTCTATATTATATATAAACTAGAGGCTAAAATACTATTAGCTATAGTACTATACCCCTAGTAGGTTTAACCCTTTATATATAATAAGTTACCCTAATAGTTAAGGGTTTAATTTATAGTAGTTAAATTAAAGCTCTAGCTAATAGGCTGTAATTAGGTGGAGAGCGTATAGGCCTAGGGGTAGCGTTACTTAAGTAATAGGGTAGAAGCCTTAGAGTAAGACCTACCTTATAAGTCTATAACTAGTAGAGGGGGTAGGGGGTAAAAGGGAGGTAGATATTATAGGCTAGACGCCTAGTTACTCCTTTCTACTTAAGTACAGCTAGATAATAAGTAAGCGACTTATTATTACATACCTTTTAACGTGTTAGCTTAATTAGTAGTCCCTCTATATTACGTATAGACTAGAGGCTAAAATACTATTAGCTATAGTACTATACCCCTAGTAGGTCTAACCCTTTATAGCTAAATAGAATAAAAAAGTAGTATATAACTAACTAAAAAGGGACTAGTATATAACTAAGCGTCTATTATATACTATAATTATAAAAATAAGGGCTACTATTCTAACTAGTACTAAAAAGCTAACTATTACTACTATAAATAACCTAGGTATTTAGGTAAGAGATATATTAGAATAAGAGAAGCTATAAAGGTAAATATAAGTCAAAGCACCTACTTTTTAGCCACCCCTACTTTTCAGCCACCTAAAAAACAATACTATTATAACTACTACTACTACTTTATTTACTTTATTAATTAGCTATTAGTACTACTTTAATATAACTTTTAGCCTTACTAGATAATTTAGAGTCGCTAGATTTAGCTATAATATCCTTAATATTACTAGCCTTAATTTAGGCTTACTACACCTCTCTAATTATTATAAACTTTATATTTAGGTCTAGTTAAACAGCCTTTTTCTTCCTACTAGCAGTGTTATTAACTTAGGCCTAGAGGAGCTGTATTTAGTGCTAGGTAGTAGCTAATTAGAAGGACTGCTTTTAGAAGCCTTTTTTTACCTTCTTAAATAGTAGGCGTTATATAGCAATAGTTTAATCT
Organism: Colletotrichum cereale; assembly: GCA_034509685.1. Taxonomy (NCBI): domain Eukaryota; kingdom Fungi; phylum Ascomycota; class Sordariomycetes; order Glomerellales; family Glomerellaceae; genus Colletotrichum; species Colletotrichum cereale. The sequence continues at coordinate 11,430 of JASUDE010000477.1, read as the reverse complement.
AGCTAGGTAAATAGTTATAGTTAGTTATCTAGCTCCTTTATCTTCCTTAGCGTTAACTACTTTATAGTAAATACCTACCTATTAATATACTAGGTATCTTAGGTATCTTAGGTATCTTAGGTATCTCTACTAGCCTTATTAAGTGGCGTAGATGGTGTTATTAATAACGATTTTTCCTTCTGTAATAGTAGCCTATTTATTAGAGGCTTTCCTATAGTAATAGGCTATAACCTAGTATATTTCTAGCTACTTTTAATATTATTCTTAGTTAGCTTAGCTAGGTAAGCCTTTTAGTAGTAAAATATAAAGTTCCTCTTACTAATAATAGTAGAATTATTCTACTACTAAAGGTATCTAAGCTCCTTATAATAGGCTAACTTTATAAGACTAAAGACTAACTAGTTAAGTAGCTAGAGGATATATAAGGTATATAGAAGTAAAAATAATAGATAGACGTTATTTATATAGTACTACTATATAAAGTCTGTTATTATATAGCTTCTATACCTATTTAAGATAAGTAGTCTAGTATAACTAGGTTAAGAGGGCTTAGTCTAAAGAAGGAAGACTTTTTCTAGCTACTTAATAGTAGTATTATTAGTAGTCTACCTATTTTCTATTACTATAAATTCCTATCTATTATATAGGTTAAGATCTAGAGGAAACTACTACTACTAGACTGTTTTACCTTTATATATAACTAGTAGATAAAGTGCTTTACCTTTAGTAGATATATACTTAATAATAGATACTTAGGCTTATAATCTAGGCTGCTTTTTCCTTATAAACTTTATTTCTACTCTACCTAGCACTAGCCTATTATCTCCCTTACCCTTAAGGATACTAGTCTTATTTATATTATATCTATTAGTTAGTTTAATAGTAGTAATATAAGGTATTATAAGATATTTAAACTAGTCCCTAATAACCTTAGTAGATACTCTATTAACGCGTCTAGAATTAATAAAGCGACTTCTTTAGACCTTAATAGATAGGTTTCTTTATATAAAGGCATTTATCCACCTTTTGCCTAAAGGCTAGGTATTACCTATCGCGTAGAGGATACGCTAGGCAAACTCCCTTAGTTATTAATAGGTTAGTGTAAGCCTAAGATCTGCTTATATCTGTACCTAGCTAGCTAGCTTAGCCTCCTAGCTTACAGAAAGCCTCTAAAGATCTTTAAAGGCAGCAGCCCTCGGTTAGGTGCTAGATATATAATACTAGAGGGTAGTATGAGGTATACTATACTAATAAGAGGCCTTCCTAAGGCTAAGCCCGTTTGTAACAGCCTCTATCGCCTAATAAAGCTTATCTTTAGTATATTAGACCATTAGGTTAAAAAGAATATATGCTGAAAATATAAAGCAATTTAGAAAAGGTTAGGAAATATAGTAATAGTTTAAAGTTAGAGGGCATCTAAATAATAGGGTGGCTAGGCGGTATTTTTGGGTGGCTGAAAAGTAGGGGTGGCTGAAAAGTAGGTGCTTTAACTTAATTAATATACTATAGGAATAGGCTTTAGGCTACTAAAGATTTAAGGTAACCTTATAGGTAAGAATTAAGGGGGTATAAAAGAAGAGGAAAGTATTAATTAATATAGGTATAAATTATAATATAGTTAATTAAAGAGTAGTATTATAAATAGGTTATCTACTATAAGTTAGTAATAGACTAATACTATAAGGCCTATAGGGATTAAAAGCTCTTAATTATAGTTAAGAAGTCCTAACTATATAAATAATAAATAACTTTAGTATTAAGAAGATAAAAGTATACTTATTTTAGGTGTTTACTTTAGATAAGGATTATATTATAATCCTAGGTATCTCTTAGGGGAGAGTAGTTTTTTTAACTTAAGCTAAAAGACACTTAACTAGATATATTAGCTAAAAGGTAAAAATATAAAGTAAGTAGTAAGTAAAAAGGCTATTAAAAAGGCACTAAAAGATACTAAAGTAACCTTTATAATAAGAATAAAGGTTTAGTATATATATACTACTATTAGGCTAAAAGAAAAGCTAAGTCTACCTCCTAAATATATAGAATAAGCCTATATCTTTAAAGTAATAAAATACTAAAGAGGCACTAAAGATAAAGTATATACTATTAACTTAGAACTAAAAGTAAAACCCCTATAAGGCTTTATCTACCTACTAGTAAAGCTAAAGCTTACTAAGCTTAGGGAATATCTAGAGAAGGCCTTAGTAAAAGGTTAAATCTAATAATCTAAAAGTCTAATAAGCATACTAATCCTATTTATACTTAAGAAAAAGAGTAAGCTAAAGCTTTATATTAACTACTAAAGGCTTAACTATATTACTATTAAGAATTAAATACTACTACTACTAATTACTAAGATTCTTAACTATTTATCTAAAGTAAAATAGTATACTAAGCTAGATTTAAAGGATAAGTACTATTAGGTAGATATCTATAAGAGAGATAAGTAGAAAATAGCTTTCTATATATATTATAGCTATTATAAATATAAGGTTATACCTTTTAAACTAGTTAATATACTAGCTACCTTTTAGACTTATATTAATAACGCTTTAGTAAGGTTAGTAAATATTATCTATATTATCTATTTAGATAATATTTTAATCTTCTTAAAAAACTAGGAATTATATATAGTAGTAGTAAAGTAAGTATTTAGTAGGCTAAATACTATTAGGTTAGTAGCTAACCTTAAGAAGTATAAGTTTTATAAGTAGTCTATTAGGTTTTTAGGATTTATAGTAGTAAAAGATAATATTATTATAAAGTAAAACTATATATAAGCTATTATAAAGTAGTTAGTATTTACTAGTATTTATAATATATAGGTCTTTTTAGGCTTTATAAGGTTTTATTACTAGTTTATTTATAATTATATAAAGGTATATACCTTCTTAATTAACCTACTAACTATAAAAGGGGGGTGTCTTCTAGAGATTACTAAAGGAGTACTAAAGGCGTTTTAAAAACTTAAAGACCTCTTTACTATAGCTTTAGTATTACACTATTTTAACCTAAAGCTACTTATTTAAGTTAAAATAAATACTTCTACTTTTATAATTAAAGTAGTTTTATACTAGCTTTATAATTATTAATAGTACTTTATAATATATATATTATAAAAACTAAAGGGAGCTAAGCTTTAATATAGTATACTAAAGGTAAAGCTACTAGCTATTTATAAAGCTATATAATAGTAGTACTACTTCTTTTTATATAATTAGTATTAGATAGTCTTCTTAATTAATTACTTAGGGTACTACTACCTTACTAATAAACCTTAGTTAAGTAGACGCTAAGGCTAAATATTATAAAATCTTATAATATTTAACTTTAAGATTAAATACTACTTTAGGAAATTAAACCTAGTAAATAGGTTATCTTAGCGCTTAGACTACTAGCTTTCTAATAAAGAGGTTAATTATAAAAGAAGTATATTTTTAAAAGACTTTTTAAAACGTTTTATACCTAAAGTAGTAAAGATAAGGCGTATATAGGCTACTAAGGGGGTACTAATAAACCTAAGTTAACTACTTCTACCTAAAGATCTAGTACTTAAGCTAGAAGAAGAGGTAATAGTAGAATAAAAAAGAGATATAGACTTATAAGGATTAATATAGTAGTAGTAGGTAAGCTAAAGTAAGGATATAAAGGGAATAGTTAGATATAATAGATAAGTAGTAGTCTTAAAATATAGTAAGTTATAAATAGAGATACTAATAGCGTTTTATAATAAACTAATTAGTAGCTACCTAAAGTATAACTATATAATAAAACAGTTAGCTAAGTTATTTTTTTAGAAAGTAATAAAGAAAAATATTAAAGAGTACGTTAAGATATATACTATATATTAGTAGACTAAGCTATAATACTATATACCTTATAAGGCCTTTAGAAGCCTACTAGTACCTACTTAACTATAGTAAAGTATCTTACTTAACTTTGTTATAAAGCTTCTAAAGTTAGGAGGGAAGAAGAAGAATAGTTTTAATAGTATCTTAGTAGTAGTTAACTAACTAATAAAGTATACTTTATATATCTCTACCTATAAGGTAATAATAGTAGATATACTAGTAGTAATTCTAGTTAATAGGGTTATAATATTATATAAGGTACTAAAGTTAATTATTTTAGATTAGGGATTACTATTTATAAGCTACTTCTAAGTAGAGGTATACTACTAGTTAGCTATTAAGAGGAAACTAAGTATAGTGTATTACCTATAAACTAATAGATAGATAGAATAGTAAAATTAAAATATAAAACACTTCCTATAAGCCTACTATAATATTAAGTAAGATAACTAAGTAGACTAGCTACTAATAGTATAGTTTATTTATAATAGTACTTACTATAGTGCTATTAGTATACTACTAGTAGAGGCCTTAATAAGATACTAACTAAAAGGTCTTTATAATATTTAAAGTAATAAACCTAAGTAGATAGTTATCTTTATAGCTAGAGAGAGGGTTAGTTAGTTATAATAATAAAGAGAAAAAGTATAGTAGCTACTAAGCTAGTTAAATAACACTTATATAAAATAGTATAATAAAAAGAGAACTAAAATTAAGTTTAAAGTAGAAGAAAAAGTACTTTTAGTAACTTATAATATTTACTAAAAATAACTATTATAAAAGCTTTTAGATAAGTACTTAAGACCTTTTAGGATTATATAAGTAGTTAATAGGGGTGCTATATATAAATTAAATCTATAATCTAAGTACTAAATATATAATATATTTTTACTATTATAACTAAAAAAGTTTTATAGTACTAAAAAGAAAAGTAAAAAGATACTAATTAAAGAAAAAAAAGATAATATTTATAAAGTAAAGGTAGTAATAAACTACTAAAAGCTACTAAAAAACTACTAGTATTTAATTAAGTAAAAAGAATATAGTAAAAAAGAAAACTTATAGAAACTATAAGAAAACCTATAGTAAAGTTTAAAAGATAAGTATAAAGAGGTACTTTACTAAAAGGTTACTAGTAAAATAAAAAAGGAGATATAGTAAAAAAAAAGTAGTAATTTAAATTAATAGTAAAAATATAAAAAGAGTATTACTAAAGAAGTACTAATAGAAAAATAGTAAATAAATAGTTATATAGTATAAAGGCTACTTCTCTTATATTTTAGTTAAAAGGCTAAGAAGTATAGTTAGCCTAAGGCTAGGTATTTTAAGCTTAAGAGAGTAAGTAAAAAGAAAATAATAAATAATAAAACCTAAGATATACTTTAGGGGGGTACTAATAGGGTAGTAAGAGGAAGAGAAAACTAGGCGTTAGGATTATCTAACTTTTTTTCTAACTTCTCTACCTCTAACTCTACCTAGCTAAAAGCTTTATCCTTTTTAGCTTTAAAGTTAAGATTATTTATATATTATTAAGAGGTATTAAAGTATAAAGGGTATTAAAGAGAGAATAAGGGATTATATATTACGTAAGTATAAGAAGCTACTTACTTCATAAAAAGAGTATTTTAAGCCTAAATAACCTAAGTCTACTTTTAAAAAGTAGTAGTATAAGCTTTAATAGCTATAGTAGTAACCTTAGTAGTCTTAAATAAAGACTTAGCTGCTTTAGCCTAACACTTAGTAGTAGTAGTAGTACTTTTAAAAGTAAAAACCTTATACTAGTAGAAAAGCTACTCCTCCTTCTTTACTTTAGCCTTACGCTTAGAGTTAGAGGCTTTAGTAGTATTAGCCTTTTTCTAAAAGGCCTTTTTACCTAAAGTCTAGGCCTTCTTAATTTTATCTTATAATAAATAAGGTTAATAAAAGGTAGAGAGGTAGTAAAAAGGTATTAAAGTACTTATAGCCTTAAGGTAGAAGGTAGTATAAAGGTTAGTCTTATTATATAAGTCTTTAAAAATATTTTTAAAGGTAAAAGTAGTAGTAAAGGTAGTATAAGTAGCTTATAGTAGGTTAGTTAAGGCCTAGTAGCTATAGGAGTAGCTAATATAAAAAAGGAAACTTATAGAAATATACTTTTTACTATATATAATAGTATAATAGGTATACTTATTACTAGTAGCTATAATAGTTAGAGATAAAAAGGGGTTTAGAGGGGTACTAAGGGAGTAAAAGACTTTTAGGTAGTCTTAATATAGTAGAGAAGTTTTTTAATAGCGTCTAAAAGGTTTAAATACTAAATAACTATTTACTAAAGGTAGTAGTAGTAAGAAATAGTATATATAATAGTATTATTATAGTTATTATTATTAGTAATAGTAAGAGGGGGTAGTAGTAAACTACTAAAAGACCTTATAGGTTTTATAGGTAGTAGTAGTAGTAGTATAGTAGTAGTAAATAGTATAGTAGTAGTAAATAGTATAGTAGTAGTAAATATAGTAGTAGTAAAGAAGCTAGTAGTACTAGTAAAAGTACTACTACTACTAGTAGTAATAGTAGTATAATAAGAAAATAAAAAAATAATAGTAATATAAAAATATTATAAAGAGAAAAAGAGAAAAAGAAAAAAAAAAAAAAAGTTAAAAGAGAAGAGACTAGCTATTTTAGCTAGGTACTAGTTATATAAGTAAAATATAATATTAACTTTTAGCTTTAGAGATATAAAGATTTACTAATAAAGATATTAGTAAGAGGTATATAGGGAAGTACTAACGCCTTTACTTAAAAATAAAACCTAATATTATAAGTATTATAAGAATAATATAAGTTAAAGCCTATTTACCTAAAATAATAAAAAGCTAGATAAAGATACTACTAGATAACCCTTTAGATTAGAAAGTAATAAACGCTAGTAATAAGATAAAAGTAAAAGCGTTAATAAGGAAAAAAACTTAGAAGACTAATAAAGAAGGTAATATAAAGGAGGTACTAAAGGTATAATAAGTATATAAAGAAGTAATAAAGGTAAGTAGCTAGCCTTATTTAAAGATAAATTTAAAAGAAACTATAATAAAAAGCTTATTATATAGTAATAATAATATTTTAGTTTATAGTAAGTAATAATTATATATTAGTCTTATATATAAAGAAGTATAATAGACTATTAAAAGGTTATTTACTATATTAGCTTTTAGTAAATATAGAAAGTAATTATAAAGAGATTACCTAGCCTATAATAAATATTATAGTTAAGTATAAAGATTATAGCGTTAGCTAAAAAGATAACGCTATATTTAAGTATAAGGCTAAAGTAAGAGGTTTTTTAGACCTCTTACTTAGATAATAGGCTAGAGGCTAGTAGTAAACTATTAGTTTTATAATAAAAAGCCTTAGGGTAAGGCTTAGGAGGGGAGGGGACTATCTTAAAACTAAACCTCTTACTTAGATAATAGGCTAGAGGCTAGTAATAGACTACTAGCTTTATAATAAGGAGCTTTAGGGTAAGGCTTAGGAGGGGAGGGGATTATATTAAGACTAAATAGTTAGTCTACTAGCTAAAGGGGATTACGTAAGGTTAGAAGATATAGGCCTAAGATAAGGCTTACTAAGTAAGCTTTAGGGGACTACTAGTATCCTAACTAATAGGCTTAGAATATATTAATTAAATAAAGGATAATTAGGAGAAAAGAAAAAGGGAGCTACTACCTACCTAAAAGGAAAGAAGTAAGTAGAAATAATATAACTAACTAACCTCTACCTACTATTAGTAACTTTATAACTTTATATAAACCTAGCTTATAATAACTAACCCCTAAAGTATAAGCCTTATAATTAAATTATATAATAAGAAGTCTTTAGAAATAGTAAATAGTATACTTATAGTAGCTACTATAGTTATTATACCTATACTAACTAAAAACTACCTTTAAGTTATTTAGAAACTAATACTAAATACTTTAAAGTTTTCTAGCTAATACTAAGACTTCTTTATATAGTTATACTAAATATATAATAAGCTATATATTAATAAAGTATTCTTTATAATAAAGTAAAAGGCTTAGTACTTTATTAACTTTTACTTAGATATAGCGCTTTAGAGAATAGTATTAACTTACTATAAAATAGGGGGAGCTTAAGTAGATTATAACTCTAAAGAGTTTCTAAACTACCTAAAGTATATATATAGTAACCTAAATATAAAAACCTGTACGTCTACCTTCTTAATAAGTATTAAGATAAAGAAGTATAAATTTTTTACTACTTTCTTTTTAAAGTTTAAATAGGTATTAGCTAAAGCTAAAAGCTACCTATAGCTAAGTAAAGTATAAATTATACTTCTTTTAAATGCTTTTTCTCTTTATATTTAAAGCGTATTAGTAAGTATTTTTTTTTATTTTACTTTTTATATATATATATAATAAGTAAGTAAAGTAGCTTAAAAAGTTAAAAACCTAGCTAGTAGTATATAGCCTACTTATAAATACTTATTACTTCTAGCGTTAAAGGATACTAATAGAGATATATAAATAATAAAAAGAATAATAGTATATATAGCTAGTAAAGCTAAAAGAAAAAACGCCTTAAGGTATAAAAAGTATATACTAAAATATACTAGTACTATACTTATTAGAAGATTAAACACTTAGCTTATAATTACCTTAATAGTAAAAAAAAGAAAAGTAAGCCTACCTAAATAGCTAAAGTAACTACTAAGATTAAGACGCTTAATAAAAGTAATAATACTTATAGTACTACTAAAAGTAAAAAGAAGTTAGAAAAAGAATAGCTTTAAAGTAAAATTAGGCTTTAAAGCTAATAAGTAAGAAGTATATAAGATAAAAGGAGTTTTAGTATAAGAAAAGAATAATTAGACTAGCTATACTATTAGATACTTATATTAATAAAGAATCCTTTACCTAAGCCTTTACTAATACTAGTTATAATACTTATATAATAGTAAACTATAACTTTATATACACTTAGTACTTCTTATATATCTCTTAATAAAAAATCCTTTTAAAAAGGTTTACTAATAAATTAGCTAGTATAATAGTAAAAAAGTAGTTATATTTAACTTTAAACTTTATAAATACTACTAGCGTATATATATATATATTATATATAGCCTTAACGTTAATATATTCCTAAGAAAACCTTAGATAGAATATAACTATACTATTTATAATACTATAAAGTATACTATTTACTATAGGTAAGTAAACCTTACGCTACGCCTAGTTAGTTAATAAGAGTTTATAATAGTATATAAAATTAAAGCCGCTTGAGTAATTAAAGTGCCTACCTTTATAGCTATTTATTATAAGGCTATATATAAGGATTATACTACTTAATATAACCTATCTATAAAAGGGATAAGTAAAGACTTATAGGCTTTCTTCTAAATTATAGTAATTAGCCTTACTAATATAGTAAAAGCTTTATAGCTAAAGTTAGATAAAAAAGTAAGATAAGCTACTAAGGTTATAGTATTATTATAATAGATATATAAAGAATATAGTAACTTATTTAACCCTAATACTTTAATAAAAGTACTATTATACTAACCTAGCTATAACTACTATATAGAATTAAAACTAAAAGTAACTTTACTATAAGGCCTTCTTTATAGTATATTAAGAGAGGAATTACTAGTTTTAAAAAAGACTTTAGAAAACCTTTTTAATAAAGGCTTTATTTAAGTAAGTAGCTTTATAGTAAGGGTGCTAGTACTCTTTATATATAAACTAAGTAGTAGGTTACGCTTTTATTATAATTATAAAGTACTAAACGCTATTATAAAAAAAAACTATTTTTTACTACCTTTAATCTTTAAGACGTTTTACTATATAAAAGTAGTAAAGTAGTATACTAAGGTAAATATAATAGTAGCCTTCTATAAGATATAAATTACTAAAAGTAATAAGTATAAGACTACCTTTTATATATAATATAGGCTTTTTAAATAGTTAGTTTACCCCTTTAGGCTAATAAATATACTTATAAACTAATAGTACTTTATAAATAGCTTACTTTAGAAGTTTCTTAATAACTTTATTACTATATACCTTAATAATATCCTTATTTATTTTAATAAAATAATAGAGAACTATAAGTAAAAGGTTTACTAAGTCTTTAAGAAGCTTTATATAGTAAGGCTTAGCTTAGATATAAGGAAAAGTAACTTTAGTATAAAGAAAGTAAAGTATATTAGCTTTATTTTAGAAGCTAAGAAAAGCGTTTTAGTAGACTTAGAAAAAGTATATACTATTTATAAGTAGTTAGTGCTTTAGTTTATTAAAGATATAAAAAGCTTTTTAGGCTTTACTAACTATTACTAGATATTTATACCTAACTATATTAAAGTAGTTAAGCTAATAACTTACCTTATAAAGAAAGGCGTAGTGTTTATATAGTTTATAAAGTATACTATAGTATTTAAGGAGCTTAAGAACTACTTTATAATAGCTTTACTACTATAAAACTTTAACTTAAACGCCTTAACGTTTATAAAAACTAACTACTTTAGGTTTATATTAAAAGGCGCCTTAATATAAGTAAATAATAAAGGTAAGCGCTAACCTATTACCTTTTACTTATAAAAGCTTATACTAGTATAATATAACTACTTTATTTATAATAAGAAGCTATTAGTAGTACTAAATTACTTTTAAGTATAAAGAGTAAAGTTATATAGTACTAAAAAGCCTTTTAAAGTAATAGTTAACTATAAGTCCCTTAAGTACTTTATAAAAAAGTAGAAGTTAATAAAGCGCTAAAGCTATTAGGCTAAAACGCTTATAGAATATAACTTTTATATTATATATTAGCTTAGTAAGAATATAAGTGTTTCTAATACGCTCCCCTAACGTAAGTAAAACACCTCTTTTATATAAGATAATAACTACTAATAGGGATATATTATTTAAATAATTTTAAATAAAGTGTAACTAGTAATAGCCTACTATATAATAGAGGCGCCTTTAGCGCTATATATAAAAGTATTTAAGAATAAAGAACTATAAGCTTTATAGGCTATAATATAGGATAGTAATACTATCTTCTAAGTAGTATATATAGCTATTTAGTAAGAGGACTACTTACTTCTACTTAACCTTTAGTTATATATTTAAATTATAGACTACTACCTTAATAATATAAAATAACTTACCTAAAGGGGGAGGATATAAGTACTAGGTAATAATAACCTTAATTCCTCTTTTAATAGCCTATATACCTAGTTAGTATAATAAAGCTATAACTTAACTATAACTAGGTACTTTAGGAGAAATAGTACCTTAGAGATACTTTTATAAAGGTTTTACTAGCTAGGCTAGTTATAAATAGTATAGCGCTTTATTTATAACTATAATATATATAGAAGTAGTAAGATCTAACGTAATATAAAGAAAAGCCTTTTATAACTATTAAGTATACCTAAGTACTTAAAAAGTAACCTATTAATAGACTTTATTATAGATCTCTTACTATTTAGCCTTAACTATACTACTAATATATAGGTTATTATAGACTACTTAGGAAAGTTAGTAATACTTAAACTAATAGTAATAATAGATATAGAGGT
>JASUDE010000476.1:0-36203 GCA_034509685.1 Colletotrichum cereale | reverse complement strand
AGTTGGAGGGTATCTAGAAAATAGGGTGGCTGGGCGCGATTTTCGGGTGACCGAAATGCAGGGGTGACCGAAAAGTGGGTGCTTTGACTTACTGTTATGAATGGTTTGTACTGTTGGCACGCCACATCTATGGCGCGATTAACTGCACTTTGCCACACGAAGATATTCCTAACTTCACGACAGGAGCAATGTTCGTTGTGTAGCGGGCCGCCGACATCATTTGACTCTTATTGGGATACCGCTGTTATGTATATGTGCACTAGTTTACAGGTCTGTCAGTCCTGGTTCTCGCAGCTGCTTTCCACAAATCGCCCAATGTTCGCACAAGATTGACAGCTAAACTGATGGTAACAAAAGCTGAATTCAACTGCTCGTCTGTTGGTAAGGGGCAGCGGACGTCGATATGATCACGTGTCATGATTCATCTAGCTCATGAGGGAATTAATCTATTAAGTACAACGTTGCGGCACTCTTCTTTGGTATCTCGGTTGGTGTATGTCCCTCTTCCGCGGCGAAATCATCAATCACCCTTCACCTTTGTACACTGATCTTTCCAGTCATTTTGATTCATGCGGCGACAGTCTCCTCCTTGGGCTTCTTGTTCTCTTCGGCAGCCTCCACAACGGGCTTTTCGCCATTGACAGCGGAAGACTTGGCGAGCTCGTCACGAAGCTTCTGGAGTTCAGCCTCGAGCTTGGCCTGGGATTCCTTCGCGCGCTCTTCGGCAGCAGTCAGATCCTTCTTAGCTGCGTCAAGCTCCTTGGCGAGGGATTCACTAGCAGAGCTGGATTGTTCGGCCTTCTTCTGCCAGGTGGCGGCATCCTTCTTGGCGCTGTCCAGTTCGACCGATGCGTCCTTCTTGACCGTCTCGCTGGACTTCTCGAGATCGGCATACTTGGCTTGCAGGGTCGCCAGCTCTTTGCTCAAACGAGACGACTCTTCGACAGACTCTGTCTTTGTCTTGTCGTGGGCCTTCTGCAGGGCATTGTGCTTCTCCTCAAGGTCCGACAAGCTCTTCTTGGTGGCCGAATGCTCCGTCTCGAAATCGGTCTTGGCCTTCTGGTGAGACTCCTCCAAAGACTTGGACTTTGCCTCGGCGTCAGCCAGGTTCTTCTTGACTGAGGCAACCTCGTCTGCGGCGGCTGATTGGGTCTTGTCGTGCGTCTCCTGCAGGGCCTTGAATTTGCCCTCCCACTCCGCAACGTTCTTCTTTGCCGCTTCCAGCTCGGCCTTGGAGTCGGACTGGGCCTTTTCTTGGGCCTGCAGCAGCGTCTTGTACTTCTCCTCCGTTTCGACCAGGCTCTTCTTTGCTGATCCAAGCTCCGCACTTGCGCTTGACTGCGACTCTTGAAGCTTGTTGTACTTCTCCTCCGACTCTGCCAGGCTCTTCTTTGCTGATTCAAGCTCGGCATCGTGGGCCTTCTGCAGCTCGGCGTACTTCTTCTCCGATTCGGCGACGCTCTTCTTAGCCGTCTCGAGCTGAGCATCGTGGACCTTCTGCAACTTGGCGTACTTTTCCTCCGACTCAGCCAAGCTCTTCTTTGCTGACTGGAGCTCGGCACTCGAGCTTGACTGTGACTCTTGAAGCTTGTTGTACTTCTCCTCCCAGTCGGCGACGCTCTTCTTAGCCGTCTCGCGCTCAGCATCGTGGGCCTTGGCCAACTCGGCGTACTTCTTCTCCGACTCGCTCAGGCTCTTCTTTGCTGACTGGAGCTCGGCACTCGAGCTTGACTGTGACTCTTGAAGCTTGTTGTACTTCTCCTCCCAGTCGGCGACGCTCTTCTTAGCCGTCTCGCGCTCAGCATCGTGGGCCTTGGCCAACTCGGCGTACTTCTTCTCCGACTCGGCCAAGCTCTTCTTCACTGACTCAAGCTCGGCGTTGGAAGTCGACAGCGATTGTTGCTGGGTCTGCTCGAGCTTGTTGTATTTGGCCTCCCAGTCGGCAACGCTCTTCTTTGCCTCCTCAAGCTCGGCAGCGTGGACAGACTGTGACTTGGCGTACTTCTCCTGCGACTCGGCAAGTGTCTTCTTCGTAGACTCGAGCTCGGCGCTCGCGCTGGACGAAGCCTCTTGCTGGGCCTTGAGTGTCTGCTCCAACTTGTTGTACTTCTCCTCCCACTCAGCAACATTCTTCCTGGCGGACTCAAGCTCGGCGACGTGGGTAGCCTGAAGCTTTGCGTACTTTTCTTCGGTCTCGGCGAGGTTCTTCTTGGCGGAAGCAAGCTCCTGACCGGACTCGGCCGTGGTCTTGTCATGGCTCTTCTGCAGCGCGGCGAGCTTCTCTTGTGCCTCGGCAAGCTCCTTCTTGGTAGCCGAAAGCTCAGAAGAGGAATCAGACTTCAAGGCATCGATGGTCTGCTGGAGTGTTGCAACCTTCTTCTGTGCCTCGGCAAGTTCCTTCTTTGTTGTGGAAAGCTGCTCTTCGGAGCCGGCCTTGAGCTTGTTGTGGTTGTTTTCGAGTTCAGCAAACTTGATCTGAGTGTCGGCCAGGTCCTTCTTGGCAGCTTCGAGTTCGGAGTCGGCTTCGGACTTGCGCTGGTCTAGAGTCTGCTGAAGAGCAGCGAGCTTCTCCTTGGCGTCGGCCAGGTCCTTCTGGGCTGCAGAGACGGCGGTATCAGAGCCGTCCTTGAGGTCGTTGTGGGTCTGCTGTAGAGCGGTGAACTTGTCCTGAGCATCGCTCAACTCCTTCTTGGCGGCGGCGAGCTCCAAGTCGGAGTCAGCTCGCAGCTTGTCGAGGGCCTGTTGAAGAGCAGCGTGCTTGTCTCCTGCGGCGGAAAGCTCGGCCTCGGTAGCGGTCTTGAGCTTGGTGTGCTCACCCTCGAGGGTCGAGAGCTTACCCTCGAGAGTGGTCAGGGCGGCGGTCTTCTCATCGAGCGATTTGGTTGTCGAGTCGGCGTCAGTCTTGATCTTGTCGAGGGTCTCCTGCAGGGTGAATCGGGCCTGGTCGGCGTCGGTCAGGCGGGTCTTCAGCGACTCGACCTCCTCGCGCAACGAAGCCTCGAGGGCCTCGCGGTCCTTCTTGGCCTGGGCCAATTGCTCCTTCACGGCGGCGAGGTCATCCTCAAGGGCCTTCTTCTCCTGCTGAACCTTGTCGAGCTGCTTCTTTGCGGCATCGAGCTCTTGAGAGCGCTGGGAGTCGGCGGCGCCGTTGGCTTGGAGGTGCTGGGCGACCTTGTCGTTGCTGGCGGCAAGCTCGGACTCGAGAGTGGCGATGCGAGCTTTGGTCTCGTTGTTGGACGAGGTCAATTGAGCGTCGAGCTCTTGGACCTTTTGGCGCAAGCCGTCGGCCTCGGTGGAGAGGGAAGTGTACTGCTTCTCCTTCTTGGAAAGGTCTTCCTCGAGGACGGTGATGGTCTCCTCTCTGTCGGCCAGCTTCTGCTCAAGCTCCTCCCTGGAACCGTCGATACGATGACCGTTGCCCGGGGAGAAGACTGAAACAACGTTGCCCATGATTGGAGAAGGCGGTTCTCGGCAAGGCGACGCGGCAGAGTTCAGTCCGTGGACGGGATTGCAATTAGACGGTGCAAGAAGATGAAGACGGTGGTGAAGAATCAAATTGAGCGGCTTCGCAGGCAAGACCCATGGAAGTCGGTGAGTCGGTTTGTCTGGGAGGGGAAGGGGAGGGGAGGTGAGGTGAACGGTGACGGAAGGAAGCTGAGGAAATGTCGGTAAAAGGTAAACAAACCAACGAGAAAGGCGGTCAGGCCAGTCTGCAGGCAAGGGTGGAGGATTTTTATTTTTATTTTTCGAATCCTTCTTGTCTCCTTCCCCCCTTCTTTCTCTTCATTTTCTTCTTCAGGCTGTTGTCGTGGGTCTCGCTGTTGTTCACTTGGTGATGGAAATTAGTGACCTACACTGCTAGTGGCTGGACCCCTGCTCCTGCCCCGCCAAAATATTGGCAGTCCGGCCGTTGGACCCACCCAAGCTATCTCAAAGAGGCATGGTGACAGCAGCGTGCAGGATGTGTCTTCAGGCGGACCACCGCTTACAGAGATACGTCTCTCCTATCGTCGTCCAAGGTAGTATTTAGCGCACTTCTTGGCCATTCAGGGACCTACTACGGATACTAGTGTACCATTGTGTGATTAGGTATGATTGTTGTGACTATGCATCCGTCAACTAATTTTTTATCTCTTTATCTTTTTTCCCTCTTCCTTTTTTCCAAGGGGGAAAAACTGGTCCGGGAACGTGGGACCCTCTCAGTGGCTGCCTCGTTTTTGTTTATTCGCCGTAGTTGCCGCTTACGCGCATCCCGCCTCATTCACTCATGTGGCGGCGGCAAGACCGATTCAGCCTGGATGGTGACCTCTGTGTATATGGACATTGCCTGGATGGACATCGACAGAAGGCGGCAGAATCGAATGGCAAAGAGGGGCAAACAGATTCGTTTCTGCCACAGGTACCTCCCTACTTGAAGGCGCCTGATGACAATCACTCACACACAAGAGGGATGGACAGGACAGGACAGGACAGGACAGCTCAGGACAGATATTCGTACATCCAGACAGACAGTCGCGGACTGATCAAATCACAAGGACCCAAGGTCCAAGCACATGCAATCCAGTCTTGATCCGTACTCCCCTCCCCTTCCCCATCCACCTCAATCTCAAGCACACCCACCTCTGAGTGGTATCTCAAATCACTCCACTTGTCACGATCCCTACCCGAGTTGTACGTATAGACGTGGTAACCAGCCACGATATCCCGAGATAGCGACTCCAGCATGCGTTTCTTTACCCCCTGGTGGCAAGACACTCGCTCCATCACTGCATCCCAATTGGCCCCAATGCCGACGATATCCGTGCACTTGGCGGACTGTCCTCATCGAGACCACTACGGTACCTACCTGTGCGGCTTACTTAATCCTGACCCGGCCACCCAACCAACACAGGCTCTCAAATGAGCAAATGCAATTACTGTGTACATATCCGTAATCTGTGGTTACCCCAATCAATTGTTCTACCATGTACAGAGTATGATCGCCTACTTCAGCCACACCAGATCAACCTGTCGCCATTTCAGGGGCCCAATGATGACGACGGCAAGACCCACAAGCAAGCGCGCTCAGATTGGGTGCAGTCACACCCACCGGCTCCGCGAGCTTCATCTAAACATTCTCTATCCGCAAGACGCGAGTGAGCCTGAGTTGTATGAAACATGCAGTGCTCGTATTCTTAATGAACTCGTCGTAAGGCCCAGCCTACATTGTTGACAGTCGGTAATTATGACCCAACTGGAAAACTTTATCGTCCTCATGTATCACCATTCGGCAAATCTTCCGGGCTTACTCTCGCATGCAGATCTTTCTAATTTGCATGACACTACTTAACGAAGCAGATGTTTGAGATGTAAGGCCATATATGGTGCGAGTAGACTGTGGAGCGCGGTAACGAGACAAGCTGAACATGGTCCCATACAACCTTTCTCATCTTTGACATGGTCTCCCAGGAATAGCTACCTGATGGATCATGTTGCACAGTATGTTACACTACCTGTAAAAGGTCATCAACACATGTTTCCATAGCACGATATAGTCTGATAGGTCTAAACGTTCTAGACTTCATGGACTCGTCCTTGCTACTCGAGGATGTCAGGTATATAGGTAAGAAATGAGGAGTTGACTATCACATTGACTTTTTACGGATCGTGAACGGATGTTAAAGACGAAGACTGCTAGAACGCCGTCACGAGTTTCTCTCACGTATCTGCATTCCCGACACCGAGAAGGTACTCCCTCCGAGCATCAGTAAGAAGAGGTTTACTAACTGGTCTATTCCAAGGCCGGGACAGGTCTTGTAATAAGCTACGACGCCTGGGTCAAACTTTGGTGTGAATGGGCTAAGTGAACTATCTCTCTGAGTGATATAGTATCCTGTCGCAAAGACGACGCCTTCAATTTCGGTCAGTTACTAAAGCCTATAATATACCTCATGGGTTGTGACAGATATATGGAGCAATGAACGTAGAAAGCTGGACTGTTTTCGGAAACTTGGAAAGTCTAATCAGATTTCGTAAGTACGAAAACGTTCAAGGGGTCAGTTGACCTCGTAACGCTGTGACGTGTCAATAAAACGCAGGCCTGTAAGCACATTTCCTAAATGTGTAGACATCCACCTAAGCTTGTGATGATCGCATACTGTTATGTTACAGCATCAGTATACCCCAACACAAACGCAGTTTACCATAATCCCATCCCTCACATTATAAGTAGTCAATTCTCATGCCTTGTTTGCTTTTGTGCCTTTGCTGGTTGGATGTAATCTATGTGGCAGCAACGTAAACCTAACCCATATCGACTAAGGAGTCCATGGGTTCACCCTCATTGTTGATCATAGCGGGCATTGCGGATTCTCTCATAAAAAACATTCTGCAAACCTTGGTTTCGACACCTTTCGCCCATTTAGTCACGTATACTTTGATAGCTTTGCCTGCCGCTCTTGCAATCCTAGCGTTATCAACAAGAAAATTAACACGTTCAACTGCTAACATTATTTAATGTAGCTGTCACACCGCCTTGCAGCGCAACCGTTCTGCCTTGGTCGGAACTGATGTCGATCATATCGCAGGTTTGCGTTTACTTAGACAACTACATACACCACGTCGAACCTGCGGCCAGCTAAAAGGGTTGAAATGGTGCATCCATTTCTAACCACCCTCTTCGAGGCGATTGGCGTCGGCGGTGATGGCTACCTTGCAATTGATTAACGGAGTCGATGGCTGATACAAGATACACGATATGGCGTCAGATGAATTAATGGTGAGTTCCAAAGATTTGAGAGGGTTAATACCCTGTCGTCAGAAGTTTGAAACCGGATGTTGTCGGCAGACGCTATGTATCGTTTCCAGAGCGGGTGGTACCTCATGACAATCTCATTTTTCATCTTGACTGGCTTCGGTAAAAGGTATTGATAACTCAATCAGGAAGACAGACTAAGGAACCTGATCGGACGCAGAAAGAAAAAGAAAGAATAAAACCTGTTATTGGGGGGGCTCTGACTAACGAGCGGGACGTTGATCTAAACTTCCGGGTCCAATGCATTAAGGAGCCGCTGCCGGAATGCCGACAACCACCGAAGTCCGGCTTGTATTTGTCATCAAATGACCACACTTCCTCATGGCTCCTGAAGTTAAATTCATACCATCAAAACGCCATACGGAACCGAAAACTAAGTACCTACAACATGTCTTGAACACAAGCTGCTTGAACATCTCCTTAGTCTGCGAATCCATACCCCGGGTCCAACAATATCAAGCAAAGTCACAAAATGACTGACTTTTCGCATTACGGTGGTCCTAGCGAAGAGTGGTTGGCGGTGGAAGTCAATCCGCGCCCGCCACCGACCAGCTTGTCTGCTACGGAGCTCAAGAGTGTCATGAACAGACTCCAAGAGGAGCTATTCAAAGAACCCATGAAGCCCATCGCAGATAAACTTTACATCCACGACTGGAAACTCCCCACTCGAGATGGTCTCACGATGGAGGGTCGAATATATCGAGCCAGAGCGGCGGGCGAAGAGCCTTTGCCTGTTTACCTACACTTTCACGGTGGTAGGTTTCCCTCCGGCATCATCACCTCGGAAGATGCGATGTGCGCTCGCATAGCCCTTAGCACCAATTTTATCGTCCTCGGCATAAATTACAGACACACACCTTAGTATGTTTACCCAACGGCTTGGAATGATGCCGAGGACGCTTTTGTCTGGCTACACGCCAATATCAACAAGACTGGTGGCAATGCAGATGAAGTTGTCGTAGGAGAGATTTCCGCTGGCGGGCAACTCGCAGCATCGCTCACACTTGCTCAACACCTAGGCAACATTGCCCAAAGCTTGCCTCTCATTGCAGGCCAGATTCTGTCCGTTCCCTGTGTGGTGCATCCCGATTGTTACGAACCTCTACTGGAGAAACTAGTTGACCCCTTGAAGTCATCACACGTCGAAAACAAAAATGACCCACAACTGCCGAGAACCATGATAGACTTGTTTCTTGGTCTACTTAAGATCGTAAATCCAGGTATCAATGACTTGAGACGGAATCCTGGTAATGCAACCCTTGGTCAAGTGAAGGGGCTTCCTCCGACAACTTTTGGGGTCCGTGGTTTGGACCCGTTGAAGGACGAGACCTTGTTGTACGCAAAGATGCTCGCTGAGGCCGGGTAAGAAGATTGAAGCCCGAAATATGCCCATGGTACTAAGTTGACTCGTCATTTAGTGTCCCAACTGATGGTCATATATTCAAGGGTGTTCCCCACGGCTCTCGTAGCTTTCGCGACATGCTATCGGAGTCGCAGCATTGGGACAACACAATCGATGGCGGAATAATTTAGGCTTTGGCCAAACCACCTGCAACAGAGGAGTTCGTTATTCGAGGGCTTTAGGTTCATTGTTGACAGGCTTCTACTGCAACACAACATAAATGCAGTTGAGCCACCTCCGGGGGTCTCGTAAATGACCTCTCGGTTTGTATTTGCAACCTCAAAATGTACTTCTGGTGATCGGGATCTATACAGACTGCGAAGACACTTAAACAACCTGGGTGTAGTACTTTCCCTTTAAAGAATCTGTATAAAAATGGTAGCCAACCTTCACATAAAGTTACAACTAGAGGGTGAGCGTCAAACAATAGCGAAAAGCCAATATAGTATTCTTCAATTGGCTGCCTTGGTTTATTACTATGCAGATGCTTCAAGCAAGCATAAAGTCGGAATAATCTCTGGCTCTTACCTCATCGCACCTCTTTCTATAACCAGGTGCAGGCCCATTATATCGCGTCATGGATCGCTTTTGTTTGTGAGCCAAATTCTTGTTGACACCAGTCATCCAAGAATCCACTTCGTTTGCCAATAAACCCTCTCCGCATTTCCAGACATGTTCAGTCCACATACGCATGCCTTCCTCGGTTGCTTCAACAGAGGTGAGGTTGTGATCTCGGGCGTACCGAATAAAGTCTGCCACCCACTCGACGGCATATTCGATGCTCCGAGGAATATTTCCGAACATCTGGTGAGGGCCCATTATCATGAACATGTTTGGAAAATCCTTGACAGTCAGTCCAAGGAAAGTCTGGATGCCATCACTCCAGACATCTGAAAGCCGAGTCCTTCCGACCCCCTGGAAATCAACTGCCTTGAACGAGCCCGTGACGGCATCAAACCCAGTTGCGTAAACAATGACATCAAACTCAAAGTCCTCTTCCCGCGTCTTTATGCCCTTTTCTGTGATCCGCTCAATGGGATTCTCGGTCAGGTCAACTAGACGAACGTTTGGTTGATTGAACGCCTCGTAGTATCCGCTTTCCAGAGGAACCCGACGAGTACCAAACCCATGGTTCTTGGGGATAAGCTTCTCGGCGACCTTTGGGTCATTGATACGCTGCCGTATTTTGTTGGCGTGAAAATCGCTGTAAAGCTTGTTTGCCTCTCGATTTGTATAAATGTCACCAGAGACACTCAAGACTTTTGCGAATCCGGGCAATGCATAAAGCGCCTCCCAATGCTCAAGGCGTTCAGCCTCTTCCAAATCGAAGACACTCCTTTTGTCACCAGCGTGAATGAAACACGCGTAGGACTCGAGGCATCGTCGAAAAATGTCGGGATATCGCTGCCGAATTTGCGCCATTTCCTCCGGGCTGATTTTTGTGTTTCGAAGTGGTGCTGTCCAATTCGGAGTTCGTTGAAAGACTGTTAGAGATCCTACTGTCTTCACAATCTCCTGAATAGTCTGAATAGCAGTGGCGCCCGTCCCGATAATGGCCACACGCTTCCCTTCAAGACTCGCGTCTTCGCTCGGCCATCGAGCTGTGTGCCACGCCTTCCCCTTGTAATCGTGGACACCAGGGATATTGGGCAAAGTGGGCTCGTTGAGAATACCCATGGCTGTCACAAGATATCGGCAAGTGTACGTATTACCGTTTGAGTCGATTAGCAACCATGACGTTGAATCTTCCTGGAATTGTGCCGATAGAATCCGTGTGTCGAATTGCATGTCTTTCTTCAAGTCAAACTTTTTGGTGAGATACTGGATATATCGCAAAGTCTCTGTTTGGGGAGAAAAGTGCTCCGTCCAGTTCCATTCATCCAGTACTTCTTGGGAAAAGGAGAAAATGTACGAGTAACTTTCGGAGTCAAATCGAGCTCCGGGGTAACGATTCCTGGGGGGTTGTCAGCTAGAATACTTTGCATGGGCGTGCAAAATTACCAAAACCAAGTGCCGCCTTCTGAGGAGGCAGCCTCAAGTACCTTGACCCGTAGACCAAGTTCACGAATATGGTACAGCGAAAATATTCCGCTAAGCCCGCCGCCAATGATCAAGACATCGTAGTCTAGACCTTCATTCGCAGTCTTGAACTTCTCTTTGTCCGGGCCATTAGACTCGGAGTCAATTCTTTGAGCCATGGTCGCAATGTTGTAGAACTCGTTGCGTGCGGGATTCTGCGCTTGGCTTCACAAAAGTGACTGAACCTTCAAATCGATGGACCAATATGTAAGATAAAGCAGGAATCCATACATCTAAAGAAAGAGTCACAGCAAGCAGGGATGTGTAAGGCGAGGTAAGCGCATGCACCTCTCGGTATCTCACTGACCAGTGGTGATAGACAGTTGAGAGCGCCAATTCCTGTGGAGACTTTATGAGGGGGCCCGTGGGGTTACTGGCTGTAAACAGACATACTTGCGGCTCGGGGCGCGCTGAGCGAACTCGATTTACCCAGTAAGACAATCGCCGACACATAGATAGTGATATCTCACAGAACGCATGAGTCAGGTATTATTCTAGACTGCATTGGCCCATGGGGCCATGCGAAATTTTCCAGATGTTGAGAGAGAGGGCCAGCGCTAGTCAGTATATGTAAGACTCATAACATCATCATTTACTGATTCGCCTATAGTATAGTTAACGCGAATAAGACAAAAAGCTATTATGCAACACTCTTTCAACAGCTCGGTGTGAAAGCTCAGGGAAATGATGACGCCGCACTTTCCTGCGAAGATCGTCAAACAACTGTCATTCTGAGGGGTAGCAATTTTAGAATGGACCTGCCAGTGTGGACCATTGACTATAGGATATGTGACGTTCCTTGCTGACAATGCTCCGTTTTGATTGTCAGTATGAGTCAAGATCTAAAGAAGCAACCGTTCGACCTTGGTACCCCAGTCTCTTGATATACAAGCATTCAATTCATGCAGAACATGTGGCACACTGTCATCCGTACACACCGTTGAGTTGTGGGCTATGCAGACAAGCACGTTTAGTTATCGCAATCTAGCTCTTGGAGTGGAGTGAGCCCGCAGTTCGGGCAAGTGGGAGGGTCGAGGCGAACGGTCGCATCAAAAGGGTATCGCTGAGCGATCTTCCTCAGAGATCGTTCAACACGCTCGCTGCCTGGGTATAGAATGGAGACCTCGTTGGGTCGACAAGGTTGCGGTGAGATTGACTCAAGCATCGCTAGATACGGTGTGGTGCCATGGCAACACCCATGAACTTTTTTCTTTTCCAGGGTTGGCGAACGGGAATCTACGGGTGGACCTGGTAGCATTGCTGCTTGAACCCTGACCCTACGAGGAGATCGGTGGTATTCGACATAGAGTGGCATCACCCATATGGTGCCAGTGTCAATGGTTGTCTACAAAATAGATGAGCCTCCTTACGTGGAATAGAATGACAAGCCAAAGGGAAGTAAACATGGTGCTTCCTATCATCTGACCGTTTCAACCTGGTTGGCAGTCACTCCGTTTCCCTCCAAAATGTTTGTTACATTCTTTGTATTTCACGCCTTATACTTGGTAATAGGAAGATCGTGAGGCTGCCGAAGGCTCGATATTTTCGTGGTTCTTCCGAATTTCCAAGTCCCACATCAGCTTGAGGCCTGATGGGTGCTCCACAAGAAAACAGAGGGGACGGAGAAGTTCCGAATGTCTGTGATTCTGGCACATCGGATCTCATAAAGCTTTTGAGGATAGCGGGACCGAAGTCGGTTGGATTTATCTTTCGCTATCACTGTGACATGTTCCGCGGACAGCCCCACCAACGGTGTGTGACAACAACATAGGAGTATCTGTGTTGCAGTGATTCTGAGCAAATTGACTGACGAAAGCCCAAAGCCAAAGATCATAGTATCGAGGATGGCCATCTCGTACTTGACCTTATCTTGCTTGAGATGGGGACCATGTGCCTTTGCCAGCATCTTCCAGATGCCAGTCATACGGTGTTGATAGGGAGCAGCCGAGTGACTTACTGGTTTTTGATTAGCGCCGAACTGTTTCTGATCAAGCGGGATGATACTGTTGCAAGCGGCCTTGGTGCCTGTCACACACAAGCGGATTGGCCCCTCCTCATCAATTAGAGTTTGACTTCCGGGTAAACTAACTAGGGTTTACCGCCATTGCCGCTATGTCTAGAGTTGCATTACAACATGTGTTTGCTTCGTATCCGGCCCCTGGGACGATCTTTTCACTACGCAGCAAGTAAGTTCGATAAGGATGTTCGTCCGACCAGCCAAGGCTTGGTTCCTTGTCGGGCTACTGAGTACTCGTAATTATCAAGAATAAAGCTACCTAGTTCGTGTTTCCTACGAAAAATTTGATGTGCTCAAAGAGGAATGTTTCCATTAATATATCATTCCGCTTGCTACCCACCATGAAATGCATTCAGGTCTTTGGAATTATCAGTTGACATTCAAGTTGTCTGAACTATGTCCGACGCCGCCAAACCTGCAGAGCCTTCTCAAAATGAGGGGCGGTCAGGTGAAGTTACTGACATGAAGCCCACCGCTGTCGTCGACACTGTTCACAAAGATGAGGCACTCAAGGTGCTCGAAGAGTACACGGGCAACAACGAGTGGACAGATCAGGAAGAAAAAAGGCTCAGGCGAAAAGTAGATTGGAGATTAATGCCCGTCTTATGCATGACGTATGGACTGCAATACTACGACAAGACTATGCTTTCACAGGCGGTAAGATCACTACTGCTCAGGCTTGTCACAACCTAACATACCATTCCTCAGGCCCTTTTTGGCATGCGAAATGATTTAGGCCTAACAGTAGGCGATCGATATTCGATGTCGGCCTCAATATTCTACCTTGGATTCATAGTTGGTGCCTATCCGGCCATGGTACTCGCCCAAAGGTTTCCCATTGAGAGAGTGGCATCAGTTATAGTTACTCTCTGGGGGCTCTGTCTGATTCTCACGACAGTGTGCACAAACTATCGTGGCCTGTACGCCCAGAGGTTCTGTCTTGGACTTTTGGAAAGCGGCATTAGTCCGATGTTCATGCTTATTGTCGGAAGTTGGTATAAGAAGGACGAACAAGCCATGCGCATGGGGTGAGCCATCTCTTTCCAAACTAGAGTTTGGACAACTGGGAGTTAACATCTGCTGCAGTATTTGGTATTGCTGCACGGGTTACGTGGCTATTTTCTCTCCCTTGATCAACTACGGCTTTGGCAAGCTTGACAGTGGCACGTCATCGTGGCGTTACATGTTCTACTTTGCTGGGGCCCTAACTATCATCTGGGGACTGATTTTATACCTAGTACTTCCTCCGGACCCCATTAGGGCAAAGGGCTTCAGCCAGAGAGAGCGATATATCTTAGTCGCCCGGCTTCGAAGCAACAACTCTGGTGTCCGCAATACTCATTACAAGATGGGACAGGTAAGCGAGCTTGGCCTTGACCCCAAATTCTGG
Organism: Colletotrichum cereale; assembly: GCA_034509685.1. Taxonomy (NCBI): domain Eukaryota; kingdom Fungi; phylum Ascomycota; class Sordariomycetes; order Glomerellales; family Glomerellaceae; genus Colletotrichum; species Colletotrichum cereale. The sequence continues at coordinate 22,522 of JASUDE010000476.1, read as the reverse complement.
CTTGTATTTGCAATTGCTTTTCTCTGCATGATTGCGAATGGGCCCATATCAACGTTCGTTCCTATCATCATCAATGGTTTCGGATTCAGCACCCTCAACTCACTCCTTCTCACCGCGCCGGCCGGTGTGTATGCTGGCACGGTTCAACTCATACTGCCTTACCTGGCATACAAGTTCAAAAATTGCCGAACATGGATCATTTTTGGTGCTCAGTTGGGTACCACTTTGGCGGCACTCTTGTTGTGGCTTTTGCCTCGATCTGCCAAAGGGGCTCTGTTGTTTGCCGCGTATATTTTGTCATCGGTTGGAGGAGGCTATGCAGTACTCATGGGGCTGCAAATCGCCAACACGGCAGGCTACACTAAGCGTTCCATCGCTTCCTCTGGGCTCTACATCGGTTACTGTCTTGGTATTTTTCAATTCCCCTTCGGTTGCTGGTAGGCTTTTTAATACTGATTGAGTCACTAGGCAACTTCGTGGGGCCATTGGTGTTTCGAAAAGAAGATGCTCCTAACTACGCACCTGGTTTCATCATCGTCGTCATCACGTCCCTTGCCGCGGGTGTTCTCAGCCTTGTCTATCGCTTTATTTGCATATGGCAAAACAATAAGCGAGACAGGGCTGGGATTGTAGAGGGATATGACCATGCATACGAGGATGATCTTACAGATATGAAGGTAAACAACCCGTTTGTGCTTGCAGGTGTTCAGACAGAGACTAATGATTGCAAAGAACCCACAGTTTCGGTATATATTCTAAAGTTTAGGTGCCGCTCAAATGATTAAGCGGTTGTGGTTTCGTCGATGTAGTCTTGGACATATTGTTTTCGACCACCCTGCAACAGAATGCAGATCTTACATTATATAGAATAACACGTCGCGGTCGGAGCAGTAGATAATCACAAAAAGCGTGCACTGCTTTTTCTCAATATGGGGACACCACCCAAGACAATGCCGTAATGTTTAACAGAGTAGGACCTGATGGCTCTTCATCCACTGGCTTCGCGTTTTCTGCATGAGTTTTCTCGGTCTGCAATGCCCATTTCTTGGTTCAATCCGAAACTATGCTTACTGACAAGACCTCGCTTGGACGAATTGACGTCTGATATGCTGCTACTTAAAACCTTTCATGGGTATCAACAAAGCCTTCATGCAAGCTGGCGTCTAGAGCTTCTGGGTTATTGAGATCTGGACTTGGCCGTCGCGATGAAAGGGTACCTAAACGGAAGTATGGCGCTGCCGGACTGCCGGTGCACCTTGGCGCCGCGAAAAGGTGCCGTTCAGACCGGCCCCACCGAGGCACTAGCCACGCGTCTCTTACCAGCCAAGGTTTCTGATGAAGTCACCGTGGAGCTACTGCGTAATTTGAGTAATACCTGACAGCCCAAGGGCTGTCCGTTGCCTTGGAGTATGACTTGCTTCTTAGGACAGTTACAACTAGTGCAAGATTGGGGAACCTTACTCCCAACGCCGTGTTTTCTTGAGTGCGGTACACTATTCTTCTACTTGCTGACGCGTTATTGTTATCATAGCTTCTTTCAGCCATGCTCATGACGTGACATTTTTTTGTTTGGCAAAACCGGGAAACTAGCACAGCTGAAATATGTCGTGTGCCCAGGATATATGGCACAACCAACGATATAAGGTCGTTATGCTCCTCCTCTATTACCTAAATGCACTGGCTCTACAATCCAAAGTCCTGCCTGCATTCTGCGAGGTACACAGGCAACAAATCCTCGATCTACCCAACCATAAACATAGTAACTCTTTTTTGAGGCGGTACATAAAAATTCAACCCACTTGCAAACGCTCTCAGAATGGTAAGTTGAGCGATGCACAGCAAGATCGGACAAAGCACTCGCTAACACGGGAGACTTAGGCTGGACGTGGAAGACGCCTCGCAACCGGCGCCATTGTCGGTATCGCCATAGCTGGTTTTCTTTTCATTGCCTTCTGGGTTTTCTGCTGCTACTGTTGTTGTTTCCGAAACAAGCGAAAGCAGCGGCGCGGCCGTCAAGCACATCCTGTCGGCGGCGGAGGTGGGGGCATGTTTTCCCGATTTATGCCCGGTCGCCAGCGACAAGGCCCGGGAATGATGGAATCCGGATACGGACATGGACATCATGGTGTCGCCCGGCCGGCCCCCTCGCACGGATATAGATGATGACACCATCCAATGGCTCGTCTACCGTGGAAGTCGCCAAACGGCTTTAATCTAGAGGGCAAGGGCGGAGCATTACATGTCCACGAGCCACAAGTCTTTCGATAGGATGGCATTGCATTATAATGGAAGTCATTGAGCGCTGGGAGCAGTGCGCGTGTAGAGCATTTAGATGTTCGAGCACACCCGTTGGGCATTGTTTGGCCATCTTTGGAAAGGCGTTAGGCCGATAATCAGATTGGTACGTTTTATGTTACACTAAGTACTATAGATGTGCGGGTATTGTATGTGTTTGTGTGATTCAGATGTGCTCGGTTTCATGTTCCCGCTTATGCTCGACGGCCTCGACTCTTCGCTCGAGATCGTGGGTCTCCACGGTCTTCATGTCCAAGGTCGGGATGAAAAGGGGAGCCTCGGTAAAAAGATATCTCATCTCTTCTAGAGGACGTCTGGCGGTCTCGGGAAGGAATGCCCAGAAGAAGATGGCGTTGGTAAAGTTGCACACCTGCGAAGGGAGTAAGCCAGGCGCATCGAATGATGGGTGAATCAGGTCAAGACTTACGATAAAGACAATGTACCAGCGCCAACCGATTCCGCTCTTGTCATCAAGAGCAACGGATGTAGTCTGGCCGATAAGGGTGTTGAAGGCATACGAAGTCATGGTGGCGATGGAGACACCCTTCGAACGAGTTTTCATATCAAAGATCTCGGCGGGAATGATCCATGAGAGAGGACCGCAGGTGGCGCTAAAGCTGAAGTTGTAGAGCCAGGTCATGGCAATGAAACCCCAGGCAGCGCTTCCGCTGGCATTTTCGGAGCCGGGAGGGAACTTTGCGAGCAGAATGGTTGCGATGATGAACGTTACACAGTTACCGAGGTTACCCAAGATCAAGGGCCATCGGCGGCCAGTCTTGTCGATGAGCATCATGCAAAGGAATTGGGCGACGAGGGCGATGACGGATGAAATTGCCTGGTAGCGGAGAGTTGCGTCACCGGCAATGCCGATCTTCTCGTAGATGGCAACGGAGTAGTACTGAATGGCACTGACGCCGGTCATCTGAATCGAACCCTGCAGCGCGCAAGCAAGGAAGAGGCGACGGAAGCAGGACTTGTCGGTGAAGAGCTCCTTGTAGGACTTGGCAGAGCCCTCATGCTCGATGGCGATGGACTCTTGGATCTGGTCAAACTCAGCGCGGACCCAGGCGTCGTTGACGTCGCCGTGTGCATGCAGCTTGGCAAGGGTCTGGAGACCCTCATCGACGCGGCCGTGGTCGATGAGCCAGCGGGGAGACTCGGGAAACAAAAGAATGAGCAGAGCCAGGATGCCACCGGGAATACATTGGATCCCCAGACTGACACGCCACTGGTTGTTATCGTCTTCTGCAAATCCGATGTACGTGCCGTAAGAGATCCACGCAGCAGAGAGAGCACCAACGCCGAGCATGAACTGTTGCAGAGCGGTAACTCGTCCGCGAATGCTGGGGTGGCAAAGCTCAGCTTGGTACATGGGGATGATCATCGTCAGGAAACCGACGCTGTAAAACGAAACAAGTCAGTATATCTGATCGACAACGAAGGGCCGGGACTTTCACATACCCGATACCAGCAAGAGCGCGACCGGCATAGAGAAAGGCCAATGACTGCGCTCCGGCTTGGAGAGCGCCACCGAGAACAAAGATGGTAGCACCGATGAGGATGGTCAGTTTACGGCCGAGTCTGTCGCCAGTGGGGCCAGCAAGACCAGCGCCGATAAAACCACCTCCGGTAAAGACGGAGACAACGGCACCACTGGGAAGGAGAGTCAGCTGGGTATTTCAAATGCAACGGGGCCATAGCCGGTCCTGCGAGGCGCACAGTGGGCAAAGGGCCAGCAACATACATCTCGTTGGGATCATCGCCAAACTTGGTCTTGAAGGAGGCCGAAGCAATGGCGGAGGCAATTACACCCAAGTCATAACCGTAGTTGAAAGAACCAAGCGAGGCGAATACGCTCACGAGAAACTGGTACCACTTGGGTGGGAGCGCCATGATGGGCAGAGTATGGGGCGACGCGGTTGAGACTGCCGGTCAGTTGTCGGTAATGGGGGGCTCGTCAGTGATGGGAAAGGGTTTCCAGGGCCCAGCCTATCGAAGGTCTTGAAGAGGATTCGAGTTTCAAACCGACGCGTCGAGCTACAATGGAAGGTGTCCCGCGTGCTGCATCGCACCAGCAAGAAGGGATCGTCGCGTCTTTATAGAATGTTCGGCCGACCCCACGTTTTCTCCGCATCCACTTTGACCCGAAGGTCACATCGTCTGGCAGCTTCAGACAGCTATTGTCTCTTTCCAATGCCTCGGTGAGGAGCATGGGTGCGAAACTAGCGCAGCGCATTGGAAAGCGTTGCTGTGGCGCGTCCGGTTGGTGGTGGTGCTACATGGTAGAGTTGCCGGGGGATGCAAGTGAAGGTGGAGGCTATGAACATGAACCCCTGGCTTGCCATGCCCAGCAGGCTGGCAGCCCATCAAAGAAAGGCATCGGTGACGGTTATCCCGGCGTTCGACCCTAGGCCCCAGGTTACACCAGGATGAGACAGGTTGGTTCGCTGGTTGCTCGGGTTTGGGTGTGTTGGTGTTTGGGGTGCATGGGGCATGGGGCAGCACACACATACGCACACGTACACACACACGTCAAGTCCCGAGCAAGGTGCACAGCCGTCCAAAGAGAAGCAAAGGCCTGTTGGACGAGGTTCGGGTATTGGGTTTGGTGGGTTTCCCCAATCCCCATAGTTTTGTGGACGTGGGCACGCGGGGGAGAAGCTGCTGGGGTAGCTTGATGCAAGTTACGGGGACCGGCCCCTTACGTGGTCGTTGGTATGGATATAGGAAACTATCTCGGTTGATCAACGCGGAGAATGACTCCAATGCGGGACCAAACTTGATGGATATTGACGACTGAAGGCTGACAATGGAACACATGCGCCAAGCTCGAAGCCTCTCATGCCAAGTAGGATATGGTTCGGCCACCTGAGTGAGTAGAATCCCCCATGACATGGTCACCCACGTCGGTGTTTGCCTGTATTCGTATGTTGTTTTATGACAGCGTCGACCCATATTATCGATAAACGAGAGAAAGACGTCCACTATTCGTACACTGCTACGTCGACTGGACAGCTGATGACGCTTCATCTCCGTCTGCAAGCAGCCTCAACTCAGCTCGGATAGCTATTGTGTCACGCTCCCTGCTGTACACAGTACTGCGTATGGTTTCCTCAGTCGGCATTCTTCTCTCGGTTACTGAGTCCGTGGTAGCCCGTATTGCGTATACACGTGATCCAGAAGGTTCCACTTCATGGACATACATGGTACATAGTACAAAGTATTATGGTTCATACACTAGGTAGGCCTCGGTGAGTGATAGCTCCTGGAAGGTTACAGTACGTACCTGTAATCTGTGCTGCGTGCTCTGTACTCTCTTTCTCACATGCATCCAAAACTCCGGGGAGCATCGCAATAATTGGGTAGGTACGCACTCCGCTGAGGTACAGGCAGTATATGATCTCATTGGATTGATCAGTCGTTAAGACCCACCAAGACCCGTTTATTCCAGCCAATGTCGTCACATTGGATGATGATTTTGGAAGGCACATTCAAGCTTTGGATATTTGGTGTATGCGCACCAATCAGAGATGATTCGATACCCCAGCTTGCCCCACACTCGGAGGAAGGAGGCCCCACCCACTACTTCTCCCTTCACCTCGGGACTTGGCGAGAAAACCGGGCTACTCCGCACTTCCTCCGCGGCAGCATCACCCACACCACAACACACCACACCACCGCTTGACCGTTATCAAACACGCATCGGGCTCTAGTTTGGAATCGTGCCTTTTTGACAAACCGCCCGACCAGCATATTCCCACGTTCAGCACTGGCTTTTGACGCCCATGTCCCTTGCTTGCCACACTTGGCAGTTCCTGGCCTGCACTTCTACCCAGCGCCGTGGTTCCACTCAGCGCGCTGAGTTGCTAGCTACACTGGCCTGAACCAGGTCATGGCCTGATAGAACAGAGCACCTGATATCGACGAGTATTGCAGCCGATGTGACTCTCCGTCTTTGTACATTGATTATCAATATTGGGTACCCACCACGCTCTTCAGCAAAAGAGACCAGAGAACCAGTCGTGTCCACAGTCCAAATGCCAACGCCCCAATCCAAATGCACCCAAGACTCCTCTTTTACGCTTGCACGCGCCCGTATGCTTGATAGTGTGGTACCCGAGAGTTGGTGGGGATTCAACTTGCATTGTGCTTCGGCCTGCATCCTACGTAGTAGTGTATTTCATCATCCTTGCATCTCCAATTATTCCCCCATTGTTGCCCTCCCCAAGTGTTCGTGGACCCCATCCCAACCCCATTCCAATCTCCTGCCATCACTCACCAGATCACTGTTCGCCCACTATGTTGGTACGCATACGGATACCAAATCCTGTCCCTCTCGGAGCTGACTAGCCCACCCCCGAGGCCCTAGCATTTGCTTCATCGTCGACATCCCCCGTATGGTACCCCTATGATTCGTGCGCCTGTTGCACCACCTCGGAACTGGCAGGGTCGAGACTTGAGAGCCGCGGTTCTTCTCCGCTTTTGAACATGTTGCCGTACACCAACCGTCCGACATGTCCTCCGGATCGGGAGCCACCTCCCCCTCATCAGATACCCCAGTTTGATCATGCTTGCCTCCCAACTCGACCAACCCAACTATAGCGACTGTCGCGGGAGGGTTTGCCGGGTAACGAGGAACCATGCGCGAGCTCTCGACCCCTCACTACTGTCTGCGGACTCTCCACTGCCGACCCAATATCCTCCTCTCTTGTTTTTCTGCCACTCTCCAGTTCGTCTCCGTTGTTTGACCGCTTGCCCCCGCCCCTGCCGAGTTCAAATTCCGGCCTAGATCCGGCATCAGTTGGGTAGTGACCAGGTCACATCCGTTTTCCACCACTCATCGACTAGCTGTTCGCCTGTTCACTGAGTCACTAGCCATAGCTTCGATCGGACCACCATTACCACACATTAACGAAGTTCGTACTGTTCGACGGTACATTCGAACACTGCGCCAGACTCAGCTATGGCAACCTTCACCAAGATCGCAGAGGATGTCCGCCCGAGCATCACCCTGAATCCCTCCCACATCATCTCCAAGATCAATGACAACGTCTATGGTGGCTTCACCGAGTAAGTCTCGCTGCGCTGCCGCTTCTTGCTTGCCCGAAATCCTCCGACGCAAGCACGCTGACATAACCCGCTAATACCTGCGCCGTAGGCACATGGGAAGATGTATCTATGGCGGCATCTACGACCCCGGCAACCCGCTCTCCGACGAGAATGGTTTCCGTAAGGATGTCATTGAGGCCTTTAAAGAGCTGAATTGCCCTGTTGTGCGGTATCCCGGTGGCAACTTCGTCGCGACCTACCACTGGATTGATGGCGTTGGTCCAAAAGAAAAGCGCCCCAAGAGGTACGGAAAAAATACACCGTATTCTAGATTTGCAGTTTGCAGCCCTGGGACCTTAACTTTCCAGAAACACTGAATGCTGCGAATACCCGGAACCCTGAGCGAGCGTCCCTCTTGGCGCTTTGTAGCGAGAGGCTAACACTGTGCTTTTACGCTAGACACGAGCTTGCTTGGATCGGTGTTGAAAGTAATGAATTCGGAACGGACGAGTTCATGAAGTGGTGTGAGGTCGTGGGCGCAGAGCCTTACTTGGCCCTCAACTTTGGTACCGGAACGCTCGATGAGGGTATGTCGTTCCTAGTCAAGAACATCACGTTCACGCCTAACGAATACGACCTGCAACTTGAACCTAACCAACTAACTGGTGCTCGAAGCTCTGGCATGGGTTGAATACTGCAACTCTGACAAGGACACCTATTACGCCAACCTCCGTCGCCAGAATGGCCGCGAGAAACCTTATAACGTAAGTCGTCAAATTGTCTCATAAGAATTACGGGTACATGCCGCTCATCGAACGATGTCAGGTCAAATACTGGGCTCTTGGTAACGAGATGTGGGGTCCCTGGCAAGTTGGCCAAATGACCAAGGAAGACTACGCCAAGCAGGCTTACCAGTGGGCCAAGGCGCTCAAGCTTCTCGATCCCTCCTTGGAGCTGATCCTCTGCGGTGAGACCGGCTTCAGTAGTTGGGACACATATGTCATCAAAGAGTGCATCACGTGGAGTGTGCATGGCCTCGGTGGCAGCACCACTGCGTCCTTGATCGACATGCACAGCATTCATCTTTACACCGCGTCGGAAGATCACCTTAAGAACGCGACGGGTCAGTTCCTCCATCTTCCGCCACACCTATTGTGACCCGATGGGCATGAAGTTGACCCTCTGAATAGCACCTAGGGCGGCTGAACGCGCCATTGAGATTACCGGCGGTCTCATAGACCTTGCCCGTATTGAGAACAAGGTACCCCCCACGTGCAAGAGGCAAAAGATCTGCTTCGACGAGTGGAACGTTTGGGATCCTGTCAGAGCACCTGGTGAGGAGGGTGGTGAAGAATCGTAAGTCCAGACTCTGTTGATGAAATCATATTCTTGCCGCCGAACAGCGCTGATAAAGCCAACAGATACAACCTTTCAGACGCCCTCGCCGTTGGCGTCTGGCTGAACGTCTTTGTTCGTCAAGCCAAGTACGTTGGCATGGCCAACATCGCCCAGTCCGTCAACGTCATCTCCCCCTTGATGACCACGAAGGAAGGCATCACTAAGCAGACCACTTGGTGGCCTCTGCTGCTCTTCAGCAAGTACATGCGAGGCTCTACCATCGCCACCCACGTCCGCTCGCCCGAGTACGAGGGCGCCACCGAGCCCAACTGGATCCGGGGCGCTATCGAGACACCTTATCTCGACGTCAGTGCCACTGTTGACGACAACGGCTTCGTCAACCTGGCCGTCGTCAACGTCCACGAGACGAAGAGCTTCGTCGTCGACCTCGAAGGTGTCAAAGACGGCGCCGATGTCCAGGTTTACACCGTCACCGGAGAGAACGTCCGGGTTGTCAACAAGGGTCACGAGAACCCCGTTGGCATCGCCGAGAGCACATGGGACGGCAAAGGCGCATACGAGTTCCAGAAGGCCTCGGTGACGCTGCTGAGATGGAAGCACTGAAACAGCGAGAGATATTTGAGAAAGTGGACAGAAGTCTGCGTGAACCGCGTATGGAAACTTGCATATCTGACGTGAAATGAACCTATTTGATGCTGAGTCGGGACCCGCGCGGGAGGTGGGCTGGCAGGACCATTAATACCTGGACATCATCTGCCTGCATATAGAATCAAATAGACGCTTATGACATGATCGACATGTCGCGTTTGGCTTCATGTGCCCAAGTGTGAAAGCGATGCAGCCTTGAAGCAGAATACACTCCTTGGTTCAACTTCTCAACTTCTAGGTATGGGAGGTGGTAAGGCGTATCTCAGCATCGTCCACACAAGCAGTACATTATCGGTGCAACGACTGTGTCATGCAACCCCCCAACTCGTCTGGCCCGGCCAAACTAATATAGGAAAGTGCACCTTGGGATAGGGAGCTCCTTAAGGCTAGGAATCAGGATATGCTGTGCTGGCCAGTCCTCGGTCTAGCTCTTCTATGCTTCGGGTTTCTTTCTATCTTTCAAAGGGGGGGGGGAGGGGGGCGAGAGGTTTTCCTTTCAAGGCGATTGCCGTTTAAGTGGATGTGCCTCCGTATTCAGCACATACTCGTCCAGGCTGATGAGATTAGGAGGCGAAAAGATCAAATAGAAGTATTTCAGCGTCTCAGCCAGCCAGAAACTCTACAACAAACGTCAGTCACCACAATCCCGTGCTGGTTCATTCGTTACAACGTACCTCCATTGAGTCCAGTTTCTTTGTCTCGCCTTTGACCGTGACGTCTTCAATGGCCGAGTTTGCATACTGTGTTTCGGTGGCTTTGACGATTGACTGGAACATGGACCATGCAATCTCCTGATATTCGGGGTTGCCGGTCATCCTGTACATCAGGAAGATGCTCTCAATGGCCTCGGGTCGTAGAATGTATCGCGGGTCACGAGCATTTGAGAAACCCTTCCTCAGATCGGAGGCGCCTTCACGCTTCCAACGCTCCTCGTCCCACTCGCAATTTTCGAGCGTCTCACAAGCCACCATACCAAAGATCTCGGGCATGAGTCCCGTAGGGAACGAGCTGTAGGCCCAGCCACAGCCGCGTGCCAGCCTCTCGGCTATGCCCACGTGCTCTTTGATTCCGAACAGCTTGCCGCCGAGTCCAAACATGCCACCCGCGAAGCATGCCAAGTGCTGGCTCTCTGGGTTGCGTCTTGCGTTGCCTTCGACAGATGCCGCCCCAGAAAAGAGGATGTCCTCGCCATCGGGGAGCATGGGGCGAAACAGGAGATGCTCCTCGACGACCTGCATGGCGTGACGATACATGTTTTCGTACGCCGGATCGGTCCCTCCAAGCAAGGCGAACATTTTGGGCAGATACTCGTACAGGGAGTCGGCCAAGGCGCCCAGCGTAAACTCGTTGTGTTGTGTGACGGACTGGTCCCGGAAGTTGATGAGAGCTGGCCACATGCCCGGCAGCTGGCTCTCGCGCTGCGTCTTCTCCAGGAACCGCTTGATCCTCTCGATGGCGTCGAAGTACTTGTGGTCCCCGGTGAGTTGCGACAGCCTTGTGAACTCGAGTGATAGGGAGCAGGGCGACGCCGAAGGGTCGGCTGTACCCGCTACAAGTTTTCCCTCTTTTGCGGCCTCAAAGTCCAGCCAAAAGGGGGGCATCCGGTTTGGCGTGTCGAAAGAAGCATAGAGCATGTCGCCCAGTTCGATGGCCTTGGCCAGCAGTACGGGCTCCCCGCTGAGGTCGTAGGCGCTCAGAAGGCCACCGAGATGTCGGATAGTCGTCTCAAAGACATTGACTGCCGTTTCCTTGGTATCGTCCCAATCCATAGACCCGATGACGGGCAGGGCGGCGTCGAAATCGTCGCGCAGCCCCATTATCCAAAGCGTGTCGAGGGTGTCGACAAGCGTGGCCGCATAGCCGCCAAATGTATTTTTGCCCTTGGCAGTGACGGGCGCCAGCTCGTCAAAGCCCCACGCGTACTCCTTGTAGCTGTTCCAGCTCTTGAGGAAGACTTCTCGGACCGCCTGCCGTCGCGACTCGGATGTTGCGTCGTTCTTGCGCATGCGCTTGGCGCCGAAGTCGAACTGGACTCGTGGGAGATTCTTCGGACGCTCGGTCGGCAGGTGGTGCATGGAAGACGGAGCTATCGGGTGCTTGTGCTTATGGTTGGCCCAGTCGAAGCTGCTCTTGACGATCCGGATGTCGACATGTTGACGAGGGGGCGGTGGATGGCTGGGACGAAGGAAGTGAAAGGCGAGGATGCCCAACAGAAAGACGGCGATGATTATGACACGCCGTTGTCGTCGATTAGCCATCTTGTCATGTTGGGACCGTGAAGCGGTGGTGAACTATCCAAGTTTGGCGTGTTGATGTGAAGCTTAAGCTTTTGCTCCGGGTGGGAGCTTCGACTTGGAGGTCGCAATTGGACGTCGGTGCCATCCGTAGGTAGGTAGTCGCAGGAGGACAGCTTGACAACTTCTGAGTCGTGCTGTGTCTCATGAGCCGCACCCTGCCGCGCTGATCTCGGCTGGTTGCTTGGAGAAAGCAACCATGTTTGGTGCTCAGGTGCAATGATTAATGTGCACAGTTGGCAGATGCCAGTGCGTAGCAGGCGGAATGGAGTCGGAGAGTTCGGTTCGGCCAGGGGTAAAGCGGTCGTTAAAAGGTAACCGTATTCGTGGTACTTGTACCTACATGCACAGGCTGCCCAGGTTTTCCTGGGGCTGGTGGCCCCGAAGCCCCGCGATCAAGAAAGGGAGACACGGAGTCATCGCCGATACTTCGTACTATCTTTTAGTTTCCACTGATGTTGTTATCAGCAGTTACCTTGTGCATATTGCGGCTCCACGTAGTATAGCTGCTAAACATCGCACAACCCTTACATCCATCAATGGCCTCACGAGAGGGGCTAAGTAATTTGCTTTTTTGCCCAGTCATGGTCTCTCGCGCGAAGACTCTTTGAGCAACAGTCAAATTTCCTTGTTGGTGAGTGTTTCCAGCATCCTTCCACCATGTGTATAGACATGACATACATAATAGTCAATCAACTTCTCCGGTAGCACTGGTGTCTGGTCATGGGTATTAGCATGGAGTCATGGATAATATCAGCACTACTGATATCTGGCAAAGAGTGCGTTACACAACTTCGCATTGCCTTCGTAACGATACTGATGCTTGGAGAGAAACGGCACTGCTTGTGGTTACGGCATCTCCGAGGAAGGCAAGCGCATGCTGGTCCGATCGCTGTTCGCCGGATCAAGCAAGCGGCTCTAGACGCGAAAACATACTACTACACGTGCTGTTCCGTAGCCATGCGCCGTCCACGATCCAGACTTTCCAGGTTGTCTTTGGCTATGTCGGAGGTGGCGCCATCCGAGGCGGCCCCAGATCGACGGGATCGAGCGAGACCCGTTGGCAGCTTGAGTAAGTGCCGACTTTTGCTCAAAGGCCACGGAAGCAAACGCGAGGGAATGGCATTGCCAACCGTTGCAACTTTCCAGCCGGCAAGTGATGAAGCCTATGGTTTCAGGTTTTGGTGGACATCACGTCCCTCTCGTTCGTTGTGTTGCTCATCCAGCGACCGGCCTGCTGGAAATGTACAGTTCCTTGACCAACTGGCCGGTAGGCAGGGTTCGCTGCATGCACCAATCCTGCCCACTTATAGGTACCCAGGTCGACAGACGCCTGTCAAAACAGCAGCAGCTTGGTTCTTCCCAGAGCTACCGTAATGCCAAGTATAAGTGTCTTAGGGTGGGTGCAACGGGCATCCCGAACTATCAAAGGGAATGTAAGGAACGTGCAAAGCGATGGGCATTTAAACTTTTCCACCGCCTTTTGCGGCTTGTTTGAAAGCGGATATACAACGAAACAACGAATCAGAGAGGAAAGTCGGGAAATTTTATTGACCATGGGTGACATCTTCAAGAGTCCAGGGACCTTGGGGTGGCGCCAAGCCCACGGTTCATGTACAGGTACCACATGCCCTAGTTTTCGCCAGGGGAGTGAGCCCACAAGCCTCGAAAAGTGTTGGCAAAGAAATCTTTCGGGCGGAACTGAGAGTATAGGTACTTCTGCAGAGTCATCATCTACCTACCTACCTAACCTTCGCTGGCTAGCGGTTATGGCTGATCATGACCATGGCCCGGAACAAATCCTGACTGCACTATGTTGGGCGAACGATGAGAAATTTCCAGAAGCCGGCTATATCCTTGTTGCCTCTCTCTTCTCGAGACGCGCAACTTTTGACTCCTTGGTTGCGATTGCTCTACAGCGTTTATATAGTGGAGGTTTGCATTACCATTGCGCTCTTCGGGTTCCATTGCCGAGCTAGCTGATTTGTCACGAGTCATCGCCATCAAGAGTCATCGCGTGCGTCTCTTCGTGCTTTCACTGGCATCAACTTGCCACTCTCCCGCTCATCAAGAAGCCAGACCGCGTTCGAGACACAACAACACTGTCTTACCACCCTTGATGTCGCTCGACACAGCACTTGTGTAATACGGAATTACTATTAGTCGGTTCGCTTCCTTTTCCGGGTTCAAGTAGAGGGACCTCTCGAAACCATGGCGGACATCGAGACTTCGCGCCCAACATCAACGGAGGGGCAACCTCATGACGAAGAGAAGGGGTATGGTACAACAGAAACCAAAGCTGGTCACAGGACAACTACCAGCAGCAACCTATTACACAAGGCGTTGCGACTGGTTCGAGTCGAAGAGCTAGGCATCGAGCCGATCCCGCTGGCGGAGCGGACATCTACTCGCTACATCAACGTCTTCACTATCTGGTGTTCCATGAATGCCAATATCCTCCCGTGAGTAACCGTCGCAGGATACACCCAAATAGCATGCCCCTGACCTCCTCAAGGATAACCTTTGGAATACTGGGACCGTCACTCTTCGGTCTGAACCTCCGAGACTCGTCCCTTGTCATTCTCTTCTTTACCTTACTGTCGACGCTGGCTCCCGCTTTTCTTGCCACTCTGGGTCCCAAGACAGGCATGCGATCAATGATTCAAGCGAGGTTTAGTTTTGGGTAATTACGTTCGCTCTTCATAGTTCCTCCTCGTCTCTTTGCTGACACGCCTCTCAGACGGTATCTTGTCGCCGTTCCCGTGGTGCTGAACCTAGCCACGCTGACGGGCTTCTGCGTCATTATCTGCGTTGTCGGCGGCCAGTGCCTTTCGGCCGTCACCAACGGTGCTCTCAGCCCAAATTTGGGTATCGTGCTCATTGCTCTCTTGTCTCTTTTCATCTCGTTCTGTGGATTCAAGCTCTTGCACTTTTATGAGACCTATGCCTTCATCCCGGCAGTCATTGCGATAGTTATCGCTACTGGATGCGGAGGCTCGAGACTTAGGGAACAAGCCGCCATGGCTCCTGCAACGGCTCCATCGATCTTGAGTTTCGGTATGATTGTTTCATCTTATATGATCCCGTGGGCGTGTATTGCTTCGGATCTTACTACCTACTTTGACCCAAGGGTCCAGGGTGCTTCGTGAGTAGTTCGACCTTCAATGGCGCGAGTCCACTGTCTGGGAAACTGACTGCTCCTAGGTATCGTGTGTTTACTTACAGCTACCTCGGTTTGATCCTGCCCACCATCCTTTTGATGACACTCGGCAGCGCCATTGGCGGTGCCATAACCAATGTGCCTGAATGGCAAGAGGGCTACGAATCGACACTCGTGGGTGGCGTGTTGGCTGCCATGCTGGCGCCAGCCGGCGGGTTTGGCAAATTCGTCGTCGTCGTTCTGGCGTTTACGCTTCTCGGCAACATCTCCGGTACCATGTACGCCATTACGCTCAACTTCCAGACGTTAGTCCCTTGGCTAGTGCGGGTTCCTCGCTACGTCTTCTCGATTGTCGTCACAGCCGTCATGATCCCGGTTGCCATCAAGGCCGCTGATGATTTCTTCCTTAATCTGGAGAACTTCGTGGCATTGATCGGCTACTGGTCTGCCTCCTTCGTTGGCATTGTAGTGGTCGAGCATTTTGTCTTCCGTAAAGGAGATGCCGAGCTGTACGACCACCACGGCTGGAACATCACTTCTAGTCTACCCAGCGGCATTGCGGCCCTTGGAGCGGGTATCTTGAGTTGGGGTCTCGTCGTTCCCTGCATGGCCCAGGCGTGGTGGACCGGACCGATTGCTGAGGCCACTGGCGACATCGGGTTCGAGGTGGCATTCGTTTTGAGCGCACTGTTCTACATGCCTTTAAGGTCGCTTGAAAAACGGGTTCTACACCGATAGATATGGCACCGCCATGGTTGCGTTTAAATTGCTGCTTAGATGAGATGGAATAGAAATTTGGGTTCTTGAAAGCATCGAAACAAAACAATTGACCTTGTGGTGCATGATTGGTCTGGGCACGCCATGTACTGACAAACTATCAAGCTAATGCCTAATCCTGCTGCACTTGCCATAGAATTACGGAGCCATCATGTAATTGTACGCCCTTTGATGACAATGTCAGACAATTACTAATATAGGACGTGATACCACCACAAGGTGACACGCCATGCAGCCAGGCCTCTAATCCCAATCCGGTACTTGAGCATATTGCCGCTTTAATGCAAATCGGTCTGAGCATATCTGGCCATGCGAAGTCAAAGTCGAACAGTTCTTATAACCACTGCCATTTGGGCGTTCGGCCCTGAAACCTGCTGCCGCGCCAACAATCATTATCACATATAACTATTCCTTAGGTAAGAGGTAAGAGGAGGTCCGCGAGAAAAGACATAGAACTGAAATCTGCCCTTGTCAGATAATCAAATCGCGTGTACAGTAGTCAGAACCCCATTCCCCCTGGGTTTTGTTTCCAAGGACCTTGACGTAACTACTATTGTAGAGATTAATTACCTAGGCCGTCCGCTCACACCAACGCGATTCAACACTACTGATTCCCCCAAATATGATCCGTATGTTTAAGCCAATGTATAAGCTAAGGTCAAGAACAACATGAACAACTAGATCGCTCGAGGAACGTAGGTCATTAGGCCTTTCAACACCAAAGTTTACTAGGAGTCTAAGTGGTAGTTATATCTTGATACTAATCCGGTGTCCGTTGTGTCTTACCCAGGTCCCGGGCATGATACGGTCGATAGATTCAGGCACAATACTAGCGCTTCCGTCTCATCAAGAGTTTGAAGTAGTGGGTCTACCACTGCAAACAAGCCTGAGTCAAATCAAGATATGTTCACGCAAAAGCAGCGGGTGATATGGCAGCGAATCCTACTTTGGTATGGCCAGTGGCAGCTTGCATGTGATTACAGCCCCAAGTTAATTATATAAAATGAACGCAAGTTCTATGGTTTTTCCACGTCTTGACCTGGCCACTCCAATGAGCATTCCGCTTGATAGCCTCATCTACCATGGCTGAGCAGCAACCCAAAATCAAGGCTGTGTTCTTTGACTTCATGGGCACATGCCTCAACTGGCATGCCAGTGTGGCCAAGTCTCTGCCTTCAACGATTCCCGAAGACGAAGCTTCAAAATTCGCACTGGAATGGCGCAGACAATACTTCATTGAGATTTCCGAGCGATATCATGGAGGTCTTCAACCCGAGGACGTTGACATCACATTTGCGCGCGTTCTCGACAATCTCCTCGGGCAATTTCCAGAACACACCACTCATTTCAACCTTGGTATCAAAGCACGTTTAATCGAAGCGTGGCATTCCCAGCCTGCGTGGCCCGAAGTCCCAAAGGCCATCCAGCATCTTCGCGAAGATCTCGGCCTCGAAGTCTTTGTACACGCCAACGGCACAACACGGCTGCAGCTGGACCTTGTGCGGTTTTCGGGGCTCAGCTTCAACATGCTGTTCTCCAGTCAACTCTTGGGAGTCTACAAACCCAGTCCGGATGCATACAACAAGGCTCTGGAGCTGGTCCAGCTCAGACCAGAGGAGGTAGTGTTGGTCGCTGCCCACGCGTATGACCTGCGCGGGGCTAAGAAGGTCGGGCTAAAAACAGTATATGTGCATCGATGGACGGACGACGTGGACGAGGACATGGAAAAGGTCAAATCGGAGGTCGATGCTTTTCTGGAGGATATGACGGATCTTCCTAGTACTATAGCAAACCTTTGAAGCCAAAAACCACTAAGAAGGCCAACTCGCTTGGTTGATTGTTTGTTCAGAAGCTTCTCTCATTGTTCGGTCGAGTCTCTATTTCTCGCTGGCATCACGATCGCCGCTGGCAGCACTTCATTTTCTTCATCCCATTTCTGTAGACCTCATAATCGGCGCATGCATTGGTTCGGATTTTATTGATGGCTACCATCTCACTGTCCACTAGACCGCCGGGTTCGCCACAACCTCTGCGATAATGGAATCCAGGTCTTCATCTTCGAGTCCCAAAGTTTTCATCACGAAGTCGTCACGCTGGGTCCAATTTGCGTCTAGCTGGCCGACAGCAAAAACAAGGTCCTCGATTGCCTCCGCGTCACCGGCGTCGGCCTTCTTTTTATGTTCCTCAATGAAACTTTGGGACTCGACCTTGTTCACAGTCCATGTTGACCCCGTAGCTTTCTCAAGACTCTGAAGCAGTTCATTCTGTGTGATACAGAAGCTCTGGATGAATAGCGTCTTGTTCTTCGTGACTTCGGTGACGCCCAGGCTAAGAATGCGCACGACAGCTTCGCCGACTCTCGGAAGCGTCGCAACGGAGGCTTTGATGTTGCCGCCGTCAATGACATCGATTACTTTCCTGTCCAGATAGGCGTGCAAGAACCCTTGCTTGACTCCCCAGTCGAAAAAGTGGCCGCATACGATGCCCGTCCAGGCAAAGTTGGGGTTGTTGTCCGCCAACTGCTGGGTCTTTTGGCGGACGGCGAGCTTGTAGCGGTACAGCGGGATAAGTTCCCGCGCGCGGGGGTTGTCGGCGTCAATACTGCCGAAGTCGGCGGGGATGAAATGCTTCACCCCCGCAGCCGAAGCGGCCTCGGCGATACGCAAGTGCTGCTCCAAGTTGCGCAGTCGAAAACTGACGATGACGACATCCTGGCCCGCGAAGGCCTTCGCGAGACCCTCGAAAGAAAGGTCATCGTCGACCTCGATGACTTGCACCTGGTCTGCGGGGTACGGGGGCTTGCTCCGGGAACCGGCCCTCTTCAGAGCACTGAGCTTGAAGGATTTGGCAGCGACAAGGGCGTCTAGGATCTTGGTGCCTAATGTGCCGTTGGCGCCGATGAGGAGAACTGATTTGGCCGTCATAGTGGGCGAATCTGGAAAGGCGGGATGAGGCGTGTTCCGCGTCTGGATTGGTGAAAGGCGAATTGGGTGGTTGCGCCAAGATACCGACAAGGAGTACGGGCAAGTAATCTTGAGGGGAATAGGTAGGGCAGCATCTGCTACCTAGTTCACGTCATTCAACGGTTTTCGGGAAAGCTTGCTGAAGTCCCTCCCTATCTGTCGAAGGCACGGGTCAAGGATGAAGCCAGCCCCGGACCCACCCGGCCCCGAACACGGAGTGATGATGGCCACCACTTGTTGCCGGTCGGAGTATATTGGTATCCTCGCCAGTCTTCTTCTTAGTCTGATGCTAGACAAACCTCTGCACCAGCGCAGAATGAGAAGCCGCTACGCCAAGGTGTTTAATAACCTCCTGCCTGCTATGCGATGGACGACAGCCTGATGCCCAAGGTGGTCTAGGGGTATTACATACATCAGCCACCTCATCATCCGTCAAACCCGATAGCACCCTTAAGTCCGGTCGCGACCTCCGTGGTTATCGGCTGTTACTCAACATCTCGGAGACCGAAACCCCCACAACCTTTGGGTATAAAGCTCATCAACTGTTTGAGGAATTCAATAACCTGCACCTCTACGCTTCTCAAAACATTTTAATCCCAAGACCTGTCATCATGTCTTCTAAACGTATCCTACTCATCACCGGTGCCAACACTGGTATCGGATTCGAGACCATCAAAGCCCTCCTAGAATCGGAAAGACCTTATCACATTATCTTGGGGTCAAGGTCTATTGACAAGGGCGCAGCTGCCATTTCCGAGCTTGAAAAGAAGTTTCCATCCACTACCAGTTCTCTGGAGCTCCTACAGGTCGACGTTGTCGACGATGACTCCATAGTGAAGGCTTTTCAGAGCGTCAAGGACAAGCACGGGGTTCTTGATGTTTTGGTCAACAACGCTGGTATGTTTTGGCCAAAGAATCATATCACTGCGGTGACAAGTATGTTGCTTGTCTAACCAAGTAATAGGCGCCAGTTACGATTTCAATCCTCAAAACTACAACCCTGAGGATATTAAGGGCCTCCGTGAAAACTTCAATAAATCATACGACGTCAACACCTCAGGCACGCATGTCATCACCCACGTATTCGCCCCTCTTCTCCTCAAATCCTCCGACCCCCGCATTTTGTTTGTAACTAGCGGGCTCTCCAACTTGCACGGCATCGAAACTCTTGGTTTGTGGCCGTTCCAGCCCCAGACCGTCCCGCCGGCGGGTTGGCCGAAACCCTTCACGCCGCAGGCAGCATACCGCTCGAGCAAAGCCGCGCTCAACATGGTCATGCTGAACTGGCACTGGTTGCTCAAGGCCGACGGTGTCAAGGTGTGGTGCATTTCTCCGGGGTTCCTTGCCACTGGCCTGGGTGGGAACCCAGAGCTGTTGAAGAAGATGGGCGCGGGCGAACCGAGCCAGGGTGGGATCTTGATCAAAAAGGTTGTGGAGGGTGAGCGGGATGCTGATGTTGGAAAAGTTGTCAACAAAGATGGAATCCAGCCTTGGTGAGGCGTGAATAGCATCAGCTGATGTACGGCTAGGCTCCGATGTGGCCATGTTCTTGGTTCAGTACAGTATCAAATGTGATGTTCCCAATTTTTACACGCGGCGGCTATACATGTGGCGCTCAGAACCTCGTTATTTGGCCCCTTCATGGTGCAACAAGCTCTATGTGTGTCGTGCTTGATGACATGCTTCCGAAAGCGCCGGAGCCTTTCCGGTTCAGCAAAGAGGCTTGATGGAAACACAGGGTATTTCCATTGAACTGATTGTAAGCTTCTGGTTACGATCGGGCACACAGATGTGGAGCTTATCAAAAGGCGGAAAAGGGAATTTATGTACCCTTTTCACGCGTCTTACACTCACATCGCCGTCTGCGCGGATAATTTCAAACACCTGCATCATTTCCTGAACCCCATATTCGACTTTACTCCTAATGATTCGTCAACCGCTTGAGTGGTTTTCGGAACACGCCACGGAAAAGACTAGAACGATCAGTTCATGCTGATTTTGGGGGGGGGTGAGGCATTTCAACCTTCTCCTTGGAAGACGAACAGTACATCATTCTGTCCCTCAGCTCGTTTCTTCTACGTCTTTTTATACTATACGCCATGGACCGACACGGCAAATGTGCACTGTAGACCCCGCGAATGGCTCTGAGCATACACACACCGTCGTCCTTCTCCACGGACGAGACAGCAACTGCTACGACTTTGCGAGCGAGTTCTTTGAGAGCGAAATATCGGATGAGCTGGCCGGAGCTCTTTCTCCGCGGGACACTGCACAATCAAACACAGTTCCTCAGCCTCGAACTCTTCAATCCCTGTTCCCAAGCATCAAATGGGTCTTTCCTGGCGCCTTCCTTATGCCATCGGAGCGATTCGGCATGCCACTTACCCAATGGTTCGATATTTGGTCTGTCGAGAACCCAGGCGAGCGTCCCGAGATCCAGGAAGCCGGCTTACGACAAAGCGCTAGCTTCATCACCAAGGTCATCGCTGATGAGTCACAACTGGTACCCCGGAATCGCATCTATCTAGGCGGCATCAGCCAAGGCTTCGTGACGGCCGTTGCTGCCTACCTGGCCGACGGGCAGGGGCTGGGTGGTCTTGTGGGCTCCTCAAGCTGGGCCTCCCCAGTGCTGGCGACACACGGAAGCCTTGGTAGAGAGCCTATTTCAGCTTCGAAGTCCGATTATGCGGATGGCACTGAGGCCACTCCCGTTTTCCTCGCCCATGCAATAGACGACCAGGTTGTCTCGGCACAGAACGGACGAGTTTTGCGAGACGCTTTGCGCAACGAGGGCAGAGCGAACGTTGAGTGGCACGAGTACGAACACGGCGGCCACTGGACAACCGAGCCTGAAGGCGTGGACGATTTCGTTCTCTTTCTCAGACGCACGATGAAGTAGGCCGCCCCCAAACAAGAAGCTGATGTTGGATCCGTCGCCTGTGGAGGTAAACACCTAGTCGATAAGAATAGCAAGCATAGGTGAATCAAGATGAAGAGGCTTTGCGCAGGCGTCCGCCAAAAGCGGATAAGCCGTGGTATCTCACATATACGGAGACTGTTGATTACTATACTACTGGTATAAGAGGACACGGCGCCACAAGATAGGGTATCAGGGGAGGAAGAGGTTTCTATCAGACAGAAGAGAAGACCTGTGAGGGAAGGACCGCTCAATAGGTGATGGTTGCAACTTTGCGGACGAACTCATCGTTGCCATCCTTCCGTAATACGTTTTCAAATATCCACCTGCCAACATCCTCGCGCGAAATGGTGTACCCAATAGCAAGCTGCTCCACGCCCTTCAAGGGGTCCTCAACACCAACCCGGACGGCACCCGATGGCTGCTCCTTGCCGTTGGTCAGGAGGCTGGCACGGACGACGGTCCAAGCCTCGTTGCTGGCGAACAACAGCTCCTCCATGGCGCGCTTGTCCTCATGCGGGGTGTGCAGCAGTCCCTTGTAGAGCGGCGCGATGATGAAAGGCGTGTCCCTGCCAAACTTGGAGATGCCGGTGCTGCTGAGTCCGAGAACGCGCGGGTTCCCAGAGACACCCTTCTCTGCACGCAGCTTCCTGACGGTACCGAGCAGGACGGCCATGCCCTTTTCGCATACGTGAACGTCTTCGAGGTTCATCTTGCGCATGTCGAACCCTGAGCCAATGGAGAAGACGACGGCGTCGACGAAGCGGGTTGCGTCAAGAGGCGAAACGACGTATCGGGCAACGACATCGGCTTCGTGGGCGTTGCCTTGCGCAATGCGCAGGTTGGGGTATAGCTCCGGCAGCAAAACGGAGGCCAGCTTGGACGGGGTGCGGCACAGGGCGATGCACGTGAAGCCGGCGTCCAGGGAGCGGCGCAGGGCTGACAGGCCGCAGCCGCCGGTGGCCCCAAGGAAAAGGATGGTCTTGGGGTTTGCGGAAGACATGCCGTGTGACGGAACTGAGCCGATTACGGATACGAGTTCGGGCTGGCGGAGGGGGGG
>JASUDE010000475.1:0-36220 GCA_034509685.1 Colletotrichum cereale | reverse complement strand
ATGTACTGTTTTTCTCGTCTGATCCTCATCTGAGGATACTCGTACGTAGTCGCCATAGCTGGTTGCAATACACCTCGCCTTGGACCGTTACAATAACTATCTACTAAAAGTAGTAGTAGTAGGGAATAGCGTATATAATAGTGCTATTATAGTTATTATTATTAGTAGTAGTAAGAGGGGGTAGTAGCAGACTACTAGAAGACCTTATAGGTCCTATAGGCAGTAGTAGTAGTAGCGTAGTAGTAGTAGATAGTGTAGTAGCGTTAGAAAGCGTAGTAGTAGTAGATATAGTAGTAGTAAGGAAGCTAGTAGTACTAGTAGTAGTACTACTACTACTAAGGGTAATAGTAGTATAATAAAAAAAATAAAAAAATAATAGTAACATAAGGATATTATAAAGAAAAAAAGAGGAAAAAAAGAGAAAAAAAAATAAAAGTTAGAAGGAAAAGGACTAGCTATTATAGCTAGGTACTAATCGTATAGGTAAAATATAATAATAACTTTTAGCCCTAAAGATATAAAGATTTACTAATAGAGACGTTAGTAGGGAGTATATAGAGAAGTACTAGCGCCTTTACTCTATAATAAAACCTAATATTATAACTATTATAAGAACAATATAAGTTAAGGCTTACTTACTTAGAATAATAAAAGGCTAGATAAAGACGCTACTAAACAACCCTCTAAATTAAGAAGTAATAGGCGTTAGTAATAAGATAAAGGTAAAAGCGCTAATAAGGAAAAAAACCTAGAAGACTAATAAAGAAGGTAATATAAGAGGGGTACTAAAAGTATAATAGGTGTATAGGGGAGTAATAGAGGTAAGTAGCTAGCCTTATTTAAGGTTAAATTTAAGGGAAACTATAATAAAAAGCTTATTATATAGTAATAATAATATTTTAGTCTATAGTAAGTAATAATTATATATTAGTTTTATACATAAGGGAGTATAGTAGACTACTAGGGGGTTATCTACTATATTAGCTTTTAGTAGATATAAGAAGTAATAATAGGGAGATTACCTAGCTTATAATAAATATTATAGTTAAGCATAAAGATTATAGTGTTAGCTAAGAGGATAACGCTATATCTAAGTATAAGGCTAAAGTAAGAGGTTCCCTAGACCTCTTACTTAGATAATAAGTAGGGGGCTAGTAGCAGACTACTAGTTCTATAATAAGGAGCCTTAGGGTGAGGCTTAGGAGGGGAGGGGATTATGTTAGGACTAGACAGTCAGCCTACTAGCTAAAGGGGTTACGTAAGGTTAGAAGACGTAGGCCTAAGATAAGGCTTACTAGGTAAGCCTTAGGGGGCTACTAGCACCCTAACAGACAGGCTTAGAATGTGTTAATTAAATAAGGGATAATTATAAGATAGAAAAGAGGGAGCTACTGCCTACCTAGAGGGGAGGGGGTAGGTGGAAATAACACAACTAACTAACCCCTACCTACTGTTAGCAACTCTACTACTCTATGTGAACCTAGCCTGTGACAGTCGGCAACTCACACCACTAGGCTACTGTATTCTGTCGACAAGTTATGGAATCCTCTCTATCCGACCGACTGGCGTGACTAAAAGATAACAACTTGTATGTTAGCAACGTGTGCAACAAGGGGGTGGCGGTGATTTTTGTTAAATTCGGTTCCCGATGGACGGACACCACGTTGGCGGTGACAAGGGGATCCAGGTAGACAAGGTCAGGGGTGTCTTATTATTAATAAGAGAGCAACAGACGTGGTCGGCTTATGTCCACGATATGTATATCCACGTTTCAGCAGCGTCACCACAGATGGACACCAGGGTGTTCTTGAATGTCTGGCCGGTTGGCCCAATGGCAAGGCGTCTGACTACGATTCCTAACAAGCTTCGTGTAATCAGGAGATTCTGGGTTCGACCCCCAGGCTGGTCAAATCTTTTGCATTTATACTCGGCATGCTCATACGTCTTTTTGCCACTCATCGCTTGTGTTTCCATGTCGCTCGTTAAACCTGGTTTTTTGTGTACAAACACTTGTAAGGAAAGCGGCGATGAATACACCTTGACTCTCTTCTCGTGCACTTCCATATTATTTAGAACATGGTTGGAATGTTTGGTTGACCACAAGGCGCCACTCTGCGAAATCTTTTCAATAGTGAGCTGTAAAAGTTCATTCGACGTAATGGATTCAACCCAGAACAACTCAAGCAATTACGTATGATTATCCGATGCTATGGGCGGGGGGGTATCTTCTGACTAACTATCCTACTCACAGATATCCGGGACGCTCCTTGAGGGACGAAAGCCCAAGAGTAGACAGATGCGACACTCGACATACGTTCCTTATCCTCGCGGTCAAGTCTTATCATTGGGAGTGACGGGATACTTGTCATCACCGTACGTAGAGTTCAATGTCACCGAGCCCACAACGTCACCGGATTCCAGTCGAATGGAAGTGTCGAGCTCACCCCTAGCCAGCATGTCCCGCGTCAGGACGAGCTGCCTCGAACCACGAATCCACGTGCCGTACCCGCCGTAGCCGGTGCGCTGGCCGAAACACAGGTTCACGCCCTTCCCGTCAACCGACACGTCGCCAACTTTGCCTTTCCACTTGGTGCACCAGCTGTTGCCGTGGTCGTGGCCGCTAAAGACGCCAGTCATCCCGGGGCTCTCCGAGACCGCCTTCATGAACGCGACGTCTTGGCCGCCGTAGTCGCAGCTGTCTTTCTGGCTGCCGTCTTTGCACCAGCCCTCGGCCTGGTGCGACAGCGGGCTATCGTCGTTGATCCCGGGGTTCTTCTCCGGGTCGATCCCTTGCGACTGGATGGCCTTGGAGGCCTTGGGTGGGATGTGTACGAAGGCGACGCCGGGAATGTCCTTGTTGTGCTGCTTGTTGAGATCCGAGTTCTTCGACTTGAACCAGTTGACTACGCTCTCGTCGACCCAGTTTTGCTGTCCGACCAACGCCTTCGAGTCATCGGGCTTGGTCTGCATGTACTGAAAGCCACCCCTGCTGTCGAAGAACCAAAGAATGACCTCGGGCGTGCAGTCGTCCTTTGTGCAGTCCGAGGCATAGACCGGGAGGTAATAGTTGGAGACTCCCGAGTTGCGGTCGGATACCATCTTTTGCGTCCGGGAGTTGGGCCACTGTTTCTCTCTCGCGAGGATGTCGCTTCCTGTCACGTTGAGTTGGTAGTCGTGGTTGCCGTAGGTGCTGGCCCATGGAAGGCCGCGGTCGAGCATTGGTTTGACAAGCTGGTCGAGGACAAACGTGGCGTTTTCCAAATAGGCGTTATCGCCGGTGATGAGGTCGCCGTTCAAGACTACCAGGTCCGGCTTCGCGTCATCGAGCACTTTGCTGATAACTTTGACAGTCTTAATGTCCGCCGCGGGTCCCCATGCCTCCCAGGCATCTGCAGAGATGTGTTGTCAGCATCAAGTCTCGGTTAGAACACCCCCTGAGACAGATGACGAAACTTACTTTCTCCAAAGTGAAGGTCTTCAAAGATGGATATCTTGAAAGTGCCATCGTTGCTAAAGCTCAACGGGCCTGAAGCTTTGTTGTTACCTTGCCGCCGACTCAGCGCTGGAACCTGGTCTGAAAGCCCCGTCACAGAGACTGCAAGCATGCAAAATCTGGTTACAACTCTGGCTGCCATTGTTAATGTCGGAGCGCTATGGAACGTATCGTAGATCCATTGAGTAGCATTCAATCCGTCTCCTCAAGCACCGCGCACTTATATACGAAGCCATCGTCTGAAATTTGACAGTGGCTGAGCTGATGCGCGTTGTGACATCGTTTCATGACTGGGTTTAAGAGACTGCAGAACACACCAAACGTGCACTTTCACGTAGGTGAGATAGAAACAAAGAGGATTTTACTTATGGTCTCAATTCATAAGAGGACACGAGCAAGCAGCCGACGCAAGCGATGAACATAGTATCAGTCTCAATGTCAACGAGGCTGTGCGCAACGAGAGGCTAGCGCTCTCTTGACTGCCATGACATACCTTATAAATCGCCACCTCCTCGTCAAGATGTACGCTGGGCCAGAGAGCCCGAATCATCTGTGCAAGGATCACGGACCTCGCGCTGTCACTCTTCTAGGATTTGACGGCTGCGCTTGGATGGAGGCCCATACTGCACCTCCCAGCAGTAAGCAGTGGGGTGCAGCAACCAGATATTATCTGACATGTTTAGACCAGAGTCTCTGGAAGAGTTAGGTTATTGACTAACATGTTTAAGTACTACCCTGGATTCTCAGTACATGCCTAGGGCCATTCTGCGAACTATCTGCACAATCGGGTCCGATCGAGATATCGACGCGAAAGTATGCAGGCGGAAGGGAGTCCGGCGAATTCAGAAAAGCCGGGGGTATTTCGTGAGACCAAGGTCAATGGAGCATGGTATGAAATCATTATCTTTGTTTTCTTGCTCGCGGTCACAAAATCTACTTCATGTTCTAGTTGGACAAATGGAAACTTTTCAAGACGGACTTTTTGTTCTATATCTACTGTCTTCGATCTTCATCCCCAAGTTGCTCTGGGCTGATGGATAAACCTACATTCAATGTTTTATCCAGATGATTTTTCCCGTATAGTTTGTCTTACCACACAAGCCACGCTACTCTTACTGGATGTGTCCCCTTGAAGATGGGGATGGGAAGATGCTAGCCGCTCAACTGCGCCACCTGCACAACTTAGTGCTTATGTCTAATGCTGACCAAATCCAGTTTTATAAGTAATGTCGAATCCCATACTATCTGTTAACAATCTTGTCCCGGACATCCCGTCACAGAAAAGAAGAGCAAATTATGCGTTTCTCATCTTGTATCGACGCAATAGGCATCTTCGCCCTTGTAGCGCAGGCTACCCCCGCAACGTCGAAGAAACCATGCCCAGTCGAGAAGCGCACGGCGCAAGAGGTCATCGACAAGCTCGGCTTGATCCCGAACGAAGAGAAAGGATACTATAGGGAAACTTTCAAAGACCCTGAAGCGAGCAACAACCGATCTATTAGCACGGCCATCTACTACCTACTGGAAGGTTCTGTCGGCCCCTCGATCTGGCACCGTGTCGACGCTGCCGAGTTGTGGCACTACTATGCAGGAGCGCCTCTTACTCTCTCTCTATCCTACGACGATGGCAAGCCACCGAATAACGTCGTGCTCGGGCCTGATATTTTCAAAGACCAGCGGCCGCAGATAGTGGTCGCGAAGGATCAGTGGCAGAGGGCGTACAGCCATGGAGCCTGGACTCTGGTGGGAACTACTGGTAAGTACATGAAATTCTTATACAAAGTAGAGTTATGCATAAATACAGAAGAAACTAATAACAATATGCAGTTTCCCCCGGCTTTACACCAGAAGGCGTTGAACTGGCAGACCCAGATTGGATGCCAAACGGAGCTTGAGGTCAAGCTTCCATAGTGCTTTTACAGACGTTGCATAAACAAGCTAGAAAATGGCGGGTTATTTGCAGTGATCTGCAGCAAGAAGTAGCCGGGAGTCGGTCAGAGAAGAGAACCTGACGGTCGTGCAAGACGGCAACCGGCAGAGCTGATGAACGCCAGCAAGCCTTGTTGTAATCAATGATCTACACGATACTCAAGTTTCAAAGTTCGATTTTGTTGCATTTTAATTGAAGACGTTGAATTGGCGACTCAGTAACTCCGTATTGCATACATCAAGATCAGCACGAACAGCAATTCACAACAAACGAATGTACAACTCACGCACCGGTGGGAACCAGGTACATATTTGGCCACTGAGAGCAAGAAGTTGACAGGCGTCCGTGCTACCCATCTTGGTTCGGCAGATCCAGGATGCGTGTACCTTTGGCACTAACTGATTCAAAGACCGGTGTGCATCATACATATTTGATAATTGAGCAACTAGAGTGTCGGCTCTTCGGCGGAGTAGCGATGATGATTACCAATACATCCGAGAAAGCTTGATAAGCGGCCAAAATATTTATTTCTTCACATTGAATAGACAATAGGGTATTCTAGGTTTTATTATTTCATCCCATTCATAACTCATCGCACGCTGTTGGCTCACGCAGCCGTCATCTGCCGTGAAACCAATTGAATATATCGCCCTTCAACCTATGCCGCACGTGCTGGTTGAAACCATAAGTAATGGCGTTTGCGAAGCCAATATATTGACTTGAGCTTTGTAGTGCCGCCAGAACTCTGCTTTGCGAGTTGTTTCCCGACGCCTCCATCAGCCTGTTGACGAGGCCGGGGATCCAGAGCGCCACGTACATGATAGGGTACGCGTTGAGGAGCATCATGCGCTTGATTTCGCGCTCGACCTTTCTCGTCTGGCTTTGGATCGGAAAGTCGCTCATCATCGTGGCGGTCACGTTCGGAGGTGCCGGATTGCTGTGGACATTTTGGAGGCCTGGGCTCGGAGGGAAATCCCGTGTGCGAAGTTCCTGAGGGGGCGGCAGACTCCACGATACGGTTGAGCTCCTGCTTCTGTTCTTGCTTTTGTTGCTGGAGCCGAAGCTAAAAGAGCTCATGCCGTAGCGAGAAAACCGGGTTGCCACGGGTGGCGGCATGTCTTGATGGAGATATGATGGCCCTCCGGTAGAGCTGATGTGCAATTTGTCCTCCTGCTCCAAATACGAAAACCTCGCCTCGGAGGCTTGGCTCATATCGAGATCATCGTTGTTGAACCGCGAGATTCTTGATGACATCTTCCGTCTCGGTTCTTCTTCTTCCATTTTGTCATCGAGGAAATGTGACCCTCCGGATGACTGTGATGGCCTGTTACTTTGTCCCGCCTCTTTATCTTCGTCGTGGCCAACACTTGGTTTTCTGATTGATGGGGTTACTGCGGGCTGTGGAATTGACGGTTTCCGCGGTGCCTCATTCGCGGTCGGTCTCGGTCGTTCAAACTCGTCCATCTCCAAATCCGGTCCCTGAATAACCTCGAAACCCTGCTTCTTGCGAATAGATGACGTTACGATATTGCCGGTCGAATTGCCGCTGTCGTATAGCGGGTCGGTTGTGCTGGCCATGGAGCGGAAGTGTCGGCCGAGATACCACCAAACATACATGTAAATGAGGATCGTTGTAAAGATGATTCCGAAGCGCCAGCCGTGAGTCAATGCGTATCGAAGGTCGGGTCGCTCTCGTGATATCCAGCACCAGTTTCCACTGACGGGCTGTATGGTGCCCATGGCGGTCGCTGTTATACTCGTGACAAGAGGAACGATCCAAATAGAGAGGCAGATGATGATCTTTCTGGAGGTTTTGGTAGTCGGCATATATGTCTTTTGTGTAATCGTAAGGAATGTGACCACCGCAATCGCGAGAATGGAGAAATCGGATGCTTGCACTGAGAGCTGGCCGATCATGCCGTTCAGTACGCATGCTGTTCCGGGCTGTAGTTCTTTGTTCTTTATGTAGATGATGCCTGAAATCGTGTTGTCAAGTGAGTTCATGAACTCTTCGGACGGCCATTGTCAGCTGGGGTTGCACCAAGAATTATCGAGGATATGAGGCTTACCGGCCAACGTCAGGTTCAGGATAAGGGCATGGCGAAAGGAGCGTTGTTGGTCATGGTAGAAAACGAAGGAAATTAAGACACCTGAAGTCGCTAGAAAAGAGAGAACGCTACCCGTGAGGGTGACAGCCGCGACAGCCGCATCGAAGACCATTGTGTGAACCCGCACGCCAGTAATAATGGTTGGGAGCACGCATCGACCTCGCGGTCGAGGGGGGGGGGGGAAATGGGTCACATCTTGTACCAAAGTTGTCCACTTCTCATCCAGAAACGTGGATGAGCCGGCATTGGCGTCCGTAACATGGATGGCGTCACGGGGTTGGCGTGCGAGTCATGGGGTTCTGGAGTCCTTGGAGGGCGTGGGTCTTCCTCCCCTGTGCATTCTATTTATTGCGTGATGGGCGTCCGCGATGGCATCCGAACCCGGACAGGCTGGAAAAGAGGTTAAAATGCAGTAGTTTGTCCCAAAAAGTCTCCGTCAAGATGTCAAAGTTTCGTGACCGAGACCGGATGAGAAGAAACCAACGCCCGACTACCAGAATGGGATTACAACTGAGGCAGATAGCACGCATCAGAGATGCTGCTCAGGTGTCAATCCTTTAAGTGGAACGGTCCTCTTGTCAAGAGAAAGAGACAGACAGAAAGAAGGGGGGCGGGTGATCAAATTCCATGTATTAAGACAGGGTATTCTTAACGACCGCTTGGCGTTCTGTAACAACGAGGTCCCTGGTGCCAGTATTGTACCCCACTGCATCGTCTAAACCCCATTGAAGATGGCGCTGCTGCACGTGGGTTGGTGTGTTGGAGTTTGGAATCAGTAGCAGACGCACCCCGACTTAACCGAGCGTACCTACATGTGCAGATATGCTGCGAGGGTGTTTACTGAACCGTTGTTCCGAGTCTGTGGCGCGCGTCTATCGCCGAGTTACCAAGCTTCCGGGGCTTCATGTAGGACGGGATCCCCTCGCTATCCATTGTTTGCGTGGGTTTTGAGAGAATCTTCGGATGATTTGGCACCGGGCATTGGGCCATGAGTCACTTTGGCGCTTCTTTTGAGCGCGGTCATGTAATTGATCATTGGTGCACTGTAATAGTAATAGACGAGTTCTAGTTAGACGAGTTCTGATATACTGGGTAATTGAACTCTATTTCTCCAAGAGAACGAGCTACTATGTAAATACCATGGGGCTGGTTGGCAGTGGCTTGCCTTGAACACATACATAGTACACTGTATGATATATTAATGCCGCGCCGAGCAAGACTTGTCCGATATTGCTGAAGAAAATCAAGGTTCAGAACATGTGGAGAAGTATTTGAGCGGCATAGCGACAACGCCTCAACCCCTGAGAACCGATCAGAATTCCTTGCCCGTCTAGAAGTTTTCACACAGGATAAGCTTGCTGGTCAAGGCCAGCTCCCGAAAACGAACAAGGAACAACCCGCACCCAACCAACCACCTATGGGTACGCATGGAGTCTAGACTTGGACGCTTTTCGTCAGGATCAGCCCTGAAGCCGGGCCGAAGAAAGGCAACTGGTGCGTTGCACATGGATCAGTGTCCCAATTGCTGCCAATGTTGCATCGCACGATCAGAAAATGAGCGACCCCGTCCATGTCTATAGCAGTGCCTATACAGAGTACAGCACACACCGGCAGTCGTTCGTTCCGTTGTCGTATAGAAAACAAGAGTCCTAGACCCCCAGTGGTGCGCTCTTCTCTTCCAATACCTGGTGAAGTCTCTTACCCTTTCCTCCCCATGTACCCTCCAGAATAACCCGTCGGTCGTCAAAGGCAGCTGTCTGTCCAGGTCACATTAACCAGCCACAATTCTCAAGGACCAATTCATCGAGAAGAATTACCAAGTGCTGATCCTGATCTCTGCTCCTATGCCAATGTACTTTTGACATTTCTTTCTTTTGCTGAGTTGCTGAGGATTGCCATTGCAAGCCGGGTGTAAAGGGCCTTCTGAAAACCGGCGGGTTTTTCTTGAGGGTACACGTGCCCTCCGCATCGATGGGAACAGGATCGATAAGCAGGCTGAAACTCCCGTCACGCCATGTCACGTCGGCGCCTTACCACATTCGCCGGCCGCAGCGATGATGCTTCTATTTTCATCCACTATCAGTCAGCCGCGCGGACCCTGGAGCACGCTCAAAGTCCGACAAGCCGTCCTCTGCCGACGAAACCGCCGTAGGTGGCGGGCATTCATTATCTTTAATCTAGTTGACCTCGTGCTAATGTAACCACACCTCTGTGAAGGCGACAGTGAGGCTGCCCAGGGCTTGACTCGAGTAACACTGGCCCGCTTCGACTAGCCAGCAGAGTTCACTGTCGAGCTCGTGCGCACATCCGAACATGCGAAAACTCGAAGACCGTTCAGAGTTTAGAGTTTGATGCAAAAAAAAGTGCAAAGTAACCGCCGGATTTCCTGCGGATCACTCCGCCCTGCAGAGCGGCCGGCGAGGATGCTACGCCGAAAAGCACAGAGCGCAGTACGCAGTACTTAGTATAACATCTCCGGCGGCTGCGCTGAAGATCCCACACAGTTCATGAATCGCTCAGAGTATGGGATGTTCCCTCGACTCCCGAAACAAGCGACTCGTCAGATATAACCACTAGGGGAATAGCCAACACTCACAAGTGTAGCTCTGAGAAAGTGCTTAGCCTGGAATTCGCTACCAGCCCCTGAAATATGTGTAGGATTTCCTCATTTGGCTGGAGCCTGCTTCGTACAGCACAGCCTGGCTATCGCTGTGCGTTTCACTGATTCTTGTTCCAGCGTCGAAGATCAATCACATACGCGCCTCCGTGTTCATGGTGATGACGAATGCAGCCATCACACAAAGTCACCGTCTAAGCCTTGCAAGTTAATTAAGCATTCTCTCGCGTGTCGCTGAGTCGGGGTGTTTTAAACACGCGCGACACATGCGAATTGCCTCGTATGATGGGTAACCTACGAGACATTCGCTTATCGTATCGGTCGCAAGCGGACTGTGATGATCAATAATCAGGGGGACAATCTCTCTTCATCGTAATGCCAACTTAAAAGACTCTTGGGGAAATTAAACCTTGTTGGCTTTTAGATGCGTGGAACTGGCCTCCGCTAGGCTTCAAGGGTACTCCAGACTCCGTCGTCGTTGCGCGTCAATCGTCCTGGCCTAGACTCGAGCTAGCGCGCGTATGTAACTGTATCATGAAAATTTTTATCCTGCGCTAAAGTGTTGTTGAGTCGTCTCCCAGAAGTGTGAACGCAAGTGGTTCATGAGGTGGGATTTAGTCTCGCATGATACTACCAGATGCAAACGGTGGTCAAGCAGCCGGCCAAAGTATAACGGATAGCTATGGTGTACCTTTTGCACTTTGATATTTTTTCCTTTCTTGGGAGGGGTTGATCCATTTCTGCAATTTCCTCTCCTTATCCCATGATCCTGGATAAGTTTTCGACCATATTCTCCTATATGTTATACTATAGAGAGACCGTGTATATTGGTTGTGGGTGCTCTTTGAGCCACCTCTAGTCCAGCTTCAAAACCCATTTGCCTTTGAGCTATCAAGTTGACATTAGTGAACTGTTGCGTTGTAAGGATTCGAAGCCTCTTACCTGACCTGCGTGCATGGTCTGAACGAGCATCTGGATGTCTTCAAGCTTTCCAACTTGGACTTTTGGTACTACAGTACGACGCCTCACGAACTCCAAGGCCTCAAGTACATCCGCCCGGGTTCCGACAGATGAGCTCAGTATCTTCCACCCCTTAGCGATGAGCCAGAGGGGGTTGAAGTTGATCCTGGCCTCGGCCGACAGAATGCCTACGCACATCAGCGTACCAAAGGGTGCCAGCAACTCAAACGCCTCTTGATACGCGACTGCTGCCGTAGCCGCAACAACTACCGCCTTTGCACCATGGCCCCCTGTTGCTTGCATCATTTTCTCCCCCAAAGTTCCTGGCGTGGTGACATCGATGTAATGTTCCGCCCCCTGGGCCTTACAAATATCACCCTTTTCATGGCCGGCATCAACGGCGACCACACGATAGCCCATAGCGTGAGCGTAAGCTACCGCCAGAGCGCCCACACCACCACCCGCTCCTGAGACGGCGAACCATTGACCTGGGGTAACGTGGCATCCTTTGATAGCCTTATACGCAGTTACGCCACCACACAAGATGGGGGCAATCTCCTCGTCGGGCAACTCGTCAAACTGTGGTGGAAGCCGGGCTAGGTAACGGAGCGGAACGAGCGTGTATTGGGCAAATGTTCCGTCGTAGGCCTTGCCTGAGTGAAGTGCTTTTTCGCATCGTGTTTCGCCCTCATTTACGAGATCGACGCAGGCCTCGCATGTGCTGCAGATATCGCGAGTCCAAGCCACCCCCACTCGTTGTCCGACTTGAACCGATTGATCGAGAGCGGCGACGTTGGAACCCAGGGCTGCAATGCGGCCAACTCCCTCGTGTCCGAGGATGTTGCCAACCGGTCCGAAATGGCCCATGGCCATTCCCAAGTCGGATCCGCAAAGGCCTGTAGTGGAAAGGCGAACAAGGACTTCATTCGCGCCCGGTACTGGACGCGGCTCATCCCGAACTGAAAACGTGGGTCTCTCGTCCGCTCCCTGAGGCGACTACACAACAGGAAATTCGTCATCCACAGTCCCGAGGGGCAAGTTGATGAAATCGACTTACTGTCAAAACCGCGACCTTGTGTGTGTCCATATTCGCGAGTGAGTGCAATTTCGACAGGTATTCAATAAGTACCACAGCGTGACTGACTATGAGTAGTTAGGCAGGATGACCTCCATGCTTTATGGTCTCCGAGACCTATGATGTAGTGTATGTTTCCCCGCCATTAGTAGACCGGCCGTTCCGGGAAACTAAATCCGCCTTGTGGCAAGTTCCCCTCATCTCCAAAGAACCGAGGGTGAAACCTGCAACAACCGTTAGTCTGATCAATTCGAATATGTGTGGACGAGCCGCTCATCAGTTGACAATGGCCCTACGTCATACGACTGGGAGGCCGAGCACCACATATGCAGTCCAAGACTGGGTCATTATCGGCGCTGAAATTCTGACATGAGGAGATGTAAGCCACAAAGTCAATACGGCAATTGTGGATTCACCTTTGTGCCTCATTCTATTCGCCAGAGATTCGTTATTCTAGCTCCCTGAAAGCGGTTTACTACACTTCACTCTATTTGGCGGAAGTCTCAACACATAGCAATGCCTAACAACGTTCTAAAAAACCGGTATGGACTCTTCCGCTTACTGGATCATGGATGTCATTATAGCCCGTGCTACTGGTTGTCCATGACCAAAGGAAGTTGGCCAGAATACATGTAACTGCGAATAGTTTCGTCTACGATTGGTTATGTAGATCTTTTTTCTTCGCTCCATCCGCTATGTTACCATGTTATGCCTGTTTTTCTTTATGATACTATGCGCTGGTTGCTGAATTTGGTCAATTCATCGTTCTTCTTGGAGTGGTGGTTGGCGTCTCTACTTTTGAGCAGTGTCGGAATGTAACGGCTTGGATGGGTCACATAAAAACGATATCTAGTTTGATTCGCTAGAGCAATGACCTTATAATCCTATACGTTTACTTCTGGTGGATTGCTGTGCAGGTGAGCCTAAGCATGGATAGTATGCGATAGTAAGAACCACATGCGTACTGAGTACTCGCACAATTTGAGGAATGATTCCTTCGTGCTTCAAACTACAACAATGCGATTCACTATTGCATCTTCCGACCTTAGGCTCCGTCTTTGTACAACTAGTGAGTTTCGAGGTATATGTCAGCACTGACTCTCTCCTCGGCCTGTCAAAATAGCTGTTCCTCGATTACGAAGCGCAGCTGCAGATGGTCAAATCGGCCCAGTGAGAAGGGAGATGGATAGTCCATAAGACATGGTAAGGGCCGTTGTGGATGAATCCGTGACAGAGGATCATCGAATCGGGTTGTTTGCTTAGTACCCCTGATTACCACATCCAAAAGCGCTTACTTTGGACGGATCTCAATAGGTCCTCGAAGAGCGAGTATTGATTGCAACCAGTAAATCACTCGGCCAATACGGATACTACGTATCTACCCATCAGTCCCAACTATATGAACGAGTTACAGCATATGTAAGTTTTTGCAGGCGTGTTGAAGTAAAAACGACCCAGTTAATCAACGACTAAATTTCCTTCCCCTGAGAATCTACAGGTAGAGAACCCATCACTGTGTTTAAGCATTCAACAGATCCCAGCCAAACTCGTATTTTTAGTCAACCTCTAATCTGACTAAAAGTCAAAAGCTACCAGACGCAAGCCGTGTCAAGGTAGACCCTTGTCAAGGGTAGGCCCGCTTCAAGGATAGGCAGTCTGCATGATCAACTTTATCAAGTCCAAGTCTTCCCGAGCATCCACGGCCGAAGTTTTTGGGCTTGTCTTCTTTGTTGCACAAGAATGAAATTCCAAGAACTCAAGAGTAAAAGGGTCCTCGTAGGTCTTCCTGATAGTGCGCTCCTGGTACCCTTCGCCTCTCGAGCTCTCGATCCGCTCTCTGATGGTCATAGTGACAGGGAGTCCCTTAACGTACGGGGTGTCGTAATCCACGCGCACAATCTTCTCTTGAGAGTAGATCTCGAGGTGAGCGTCGAACTTGGGGACATCAATGATGCCTGACTCGTACATGACGGGAAAGCCCTGATACTGGAATAGGACATTCCAAATCGGCAAGCCGAGGGATACGCCGACAACTCGTGAGGGCATGCCGACCATCTCGCGCAGAGCCGAGAAATCATGCACGCCGAGTCTTTGAAATGAGGGTTGGAGATTAGCGATGAGGCTTGTACTTTGAAGTGGGTCAGTGGCGCAACTTACCCAGTGAACAACCTAAACATTGTCATTGACTCTGGTGTTGCCGCAACTCCAAATTCGTCAACGAGTGCTGCCTTTACCATGTTTTCCTCGGTCGAATGCATTTCTGCAGCCTCTTCCACAGGATAGTCTGTATACTTCATCGGATATGTACCGGACTGGTCGACAAAGGACCTATTCTGCCCAATAATATCTACATAAAAAACAGTCAGGAATTCTCTTTGAGATTCTTGGGATTCAAGTGCTATACTCCAACATACCTCGGACGCGTATGTAGTCGATTTTACTCATTCCTCCGACTTCCTTCAAGACGTCTAGAAAGGCTTCGGCGTATCGTCTCTGGTATCCTACAAAGACCTTCGCCTCCGAGGTTTTCTCAGCGGCAATGACGGCATCCAGGTTGTGGTAGTTCAATGCGAGCGGCTTCTCCACAAACACATACTTGTTGTGCTGGAGAGCCAGGACTGCCTGATCAGAATGGAATGCGTTGACATTGCAGATGACGACGACGTCAGTATCAGGAGAGGCAATCAGCTCTTCGGGACTCGACGTGGTCTTGGGCGTTCTGCCGGCAGCCTTCTTGGCACAGTGGTCAAGAGCTTGCTGGGATACATCACAGATATAAGTGATTTCGTAGTAACTGGACAGGTTGTTCAGCACAGGAATGTGAGACACCTATAGTAAAAGCCTATCAATATTGCCCGTGAAAGAGTGAGATTAGATGAGAATCCAAACAAACCTGGGCAACCTCTCCCAAACCAATAACACCAACTCTGAGAATCTTCCTCGGCTCGCTATCGTTTGAGATTTCACCCATATTGACGAACGGTAGTATAAAGCTGTGTTCCAAATGGTCTGATCAAAGTTGGAACACCGAACCTTGATGATCTCCTAACATCAACAGCATATAAGTAACTTCTCCAATCACATATTGCATGAATTTTATCCAGGGGGCCAAGCACCCTGACCTCGGGCCTAGCTCGTTCAATGTCAACCTGAAATCTAGACCCTCGCCCCCAACTCCGAAGGATTGAGCCGCGTAAGCGTACTCAATTATCCGAAGGATCAGATCACGCCAGTCTTACTCGGTGCAATCCCACGGCCAAACGGACCGTTATGGCTATTGCAGGTTATGTCCTTGATGGATGAGCACTGCATTAGCCGACATCCGCGAAATCCTTCCAGCTCACGCACAATGGCACCTGCATTATCGTGGCGCATACCCTACGTTTGTCTGTTACAGCTGGCATGAAGTAGATTCCTCTTCTGAAAGATCAGTAAGCGTCGCATCTGCCAATTACTGCATATGCCCTCATAGGTCGTGAAAGTCTCAATACCCGGTATAACCCGCTGGTCAAAAGGGTGTTGTAATTATCATCCTCTTAAACCAGGCGGCCCGTCAACGCCGGATCCTGCGGGCCGCAACGTAACGCCCGGAAAGCGGGAAGAGTTGAGGGAAAATAGGAACGACCAGAGTCAATGAAACATGGCGACTTAGCGGGGAAGAATGTTGGCTAAAGATTACACTACAATTCAAATGGTGTTTCCGCCGTTGACTCTTGCCCTTGAGCGAGATAACTGGATGGAACCTGACTTTACATTCGACAAATAACTCTGTCACCGTTCTACTTACCGTTTCTTGAGATGTCTGCTGTCAACGCAGCGACTGCGCCGTGGCGCGTCTACTTGTACGGCGCTGGGTCTATCGCATGGCGACATGGCGTTGCGGCGGAAAGCTTAGGCCCTGATGCCCAGCTGTTTGCCGCCGACCCCTCGGAAGATGCTCGACAGGCATTGCTCGCCAAGTTTCCCAAAGCTACCGTCTATGAAGACGCCGAGGCCATGCTTGCCAGCTCCCCAGGCCAAGAGCGCGACATAGTCGTAGTAGCCGTGCCTCCGTACTTGCACCGTGCAGCGACGCTCCTTGCTTTTCGATCCAACCGCCATGTCCTCTGCGAAAAGCCTCTCGCAACATCCGAAACGGAAATGGCCGAGATGCTGGCTGCCAGTGACAGCTCTGGTCGCTTCTTTGGAGAGTGTAGCTTCCGCTATCTTGGAAACGGGGCCATGGACCGCGCCCGTCAGTTGATCGAAACGGGTGGCATCGGCTCTGTTTATCATGCCCGCTTCATCAACCGCCAGCCTCGATCCCGCGCTGGGATCGAGTACCAGCCCGCGAGCAGGTGGTTCCTGGAAAAGGAAAAATCAGGCGGGGGAATCATCTTCGACTGGGGCGTCTACGACATCACCATGTTCTTCGACGTCCTCCGTCCCGTCGCTGCGACAGTCAATCATGCCTGGTTGGCCACGCCGAAAACCGGCGCCGACCCGTCCGGGCCCGCCATCTCTGTCGAGACACACGCTGGCGCTTCCTTGACATTGACGCTTCAGGACGGTGCTGTCGTCCAGTTTGACTGGGAACGGGCAAGCGGTTTCCACGGAGACGCCCAGGTTGCGCTGAACGTCGATGGCACGGCTGGAGGCCTGACGTGGGAATGGGTTCCGACTTTTGATTACAAGGACCAAGTCGACGACTTGCAGGAAGGCTTTAGGCTCGTTCACTCTGTGGACGTCGATGGAAAGGTCGAGAACAAGGAGGAGAAGTTCCCTGCTTTTGGGTGGGAAGACGCAAACCAACGTCCTTTGCTTTCTTTCGTCGACTTGATCGAAGGTCGCGAAAGTGTGGCTCTTTCCAGGAGCAGGCTTGAGTTCAACTTTGGTGTAGTATCTGCCATTTATAAGTCTGCCTCTAGGGGAAAGCCTGTTCGTGTTCAGCTTAAGTAGAGCTGTGGCGAAGTATATAAAGGATTGACAGAATGACGATGGACATGAGGGTAAATAGTGCCTATACCGATAATGACGAGGATAAAAACTTGCGAATTTTAAGCTTTTAGGTCGCTTGACTAAACAATACCTACTTAGAGGCCTGTGTCAAAATTTAAGAGACTGTGCTTTAACAGTAAGAATCTATATCTTGAACAAACCTATAGAAGGCAACATACTGATCAGTTTCAAAGTACTTCTGATGCCCACGTTAGAAGGCTTATATCAATAAGTAAAGAAGATGTGCCCGAACAGCATTTCGGCATATTCGTACGCATACATCTAGTCACGTTACTGCATCACTAGTCAGCCGGATTCCAGCGTATATAATGGCCAGCTGGATATCTTCTATACTTACTAGACTTACAAGAAACACCTTACTGGCTATCCAACCCCTTACTGTACCGTGTACGTGGTCAAATGATACGCGTATAGTCATTCTAACAGGAGGTTTATTCAGTTTTAGGAGTAAAGAGAAGGAAGAGTTCTAAATGCTAGAGATTTATCAATTGTAGCGGAATAATAAAGTGAAATAACGGAGAAACCCTCTAGGTTCCTCTAGCGAATCAGCCCCACGTTAGAGAGGATTTTGCTAATTAGATAGCTAAGAATCAGCCTGAATTTGCCTAACAAGAAGTAGTAAAATAGTAGCATTTTCGAAGGGTTTCCTATAACATTATCATACATACACAGAACCAAATATCCATCAAACTATAGATAATTACATATTACAATCCCTACGGTTTGATAAATCCACTCTGTAGTATAACAATTATAGAAGGTTTATACATTTAAGAACAAAATGGTTGCAGACGTCCCTGTATCTGTATGCTCTAATCAACTATCTCTTGCGGCGGCAGAACCGATTGAGTTCCTCCTTCTTCTGCCTTGTCCTGCCGTAAGGTGGAAATGTATGAATCACCTTTATCGCAGCCTCTCTGCAGACGTCTCTGGCTCTATCTTCTCATTACCACGAGGAGCAACTGCCTCTGCAACTTCCTCCTGCTCAGCTTTATTCTTGGAGGTACGGAATCGGAATTTCGCCTCGTTCCACCGGCCTCCAAAGCCATGTCCTGGATGCCATATGCTTAAGCAGAGACACGCTAGTATGATCATGACTCCATCTAGGACCATGAATTCGACTTCTTGGTTGGCCAGCTTCCCGCCAAAGCCCTCGCTGAGCTCGACAGAGCGGAAGACGGTTCGTATAAACAAGAATGCGGTTGCGGCAAATAGTGCTGTCGCGGTCGTCAGGTTTCCAAGTCAAACGTTGCTGGATTTGGGTTTGGATTACATACCGATCAGGAACATCTTGAACCGTTTGCTGTTGACCAGATCGGTAAACTCGGGGTTCCTCATTTCCGGGTTCTTTCTCACGCGCCATAGGAACTCGAGACTGCAGGCCGAGAATGCAAACAAACAAGCGACCTGAATCGACAGGCCTGCAACCAGAATGTTTGTTCCTACGTCGATCTGCAAATGGCAAACAATTAGCATAATCTCTCAAGGGGCAGTTACTTAGGAAATTGAAAAACGGAAGTGTGCAGTACCATGTCCGGGTTATCCAAAGGCGTAGATGCAGCGATGCCCCCGCCGACGGCCTGGACAACAAGACTGAGAATATCGCAACCCAAGAAAAAGGTCGTGTACGACCGAGGCTTGATTCGACTAATGGAAGCCCCGTGGACCACCACAATCCTTCCGAGAGTCAGGTAGATGGCGGCTGCGATGAATACAGGACCGATGGTCAGAGTGATCAGGTACCATAGGAAGTAGTCCCTGCTGAACGGGTTCCCGTTCAAGAGCACTCGGGCAATGTAACCGACGGCTTCCGTCATCAAGCCAAGGCAGATGGCGATCATAAAGCCTCTCGTTTTGTGCCTTATGCCAAGATAGACTTGATATATCGCGATGACCGCCATGATGGCCAGAAAGAGGGCGTTTCCGGCAACACTCGGCCGATAGTGAACGAAGCCCCATTGCTCCACGGAGCATGTGTCCAGGGTGCAGACGAACCCTGGAATGTAACCTTCGGGAGCTGACATGACGAACTGATTTTGATCGAGACGCGACGTTTTTCGAAGGAGAAGAGAAATGGTTGGCTAGAGTGAAGGAGGAATATTTCTTGACTTGC
Source organism: Colletotrichum cereale (assembly GCA_034509685.1). Lineage (NCBI taxonomy): Eukaryota > Fungi > Ascomycota > Sordariomycetes > Glomerellales > Glomerellaceae > Colletotrichum > Colletotrichum cereale. The sequence continues at coordinate 16,926 of JASUDE010000475.1, read as the reverse complement.
CTGTATTTAAAGCCATCGTCACAAGACAGGAGCTCAAGCGCCTAGAAGAAAAGTAAGAGAGCGATCGCGGTGGACTGGGAGATTGGGACCAGACCTCTTGCGTCCTTCTGCTGGTGGCTTTGTTGAATACCCTTATTGGGGCGCTGTCAAGCCAAAGAAACCGGCTGAGTTCCCCTTCATTCCGGCCGTCCAATCCGAGACTGCAGCGCCTGTATGCAAGTGACCGTTTTGGATGGAGGCTTGAATATATTGTTTCAGCCGCTGCTGGTAACGCGGGGTATTTGGCTAAATTGAAGCATCCCCATGAGGCCCAGCTAAGGGACCAACGGATCGTTGTTCCGAAAAGCTTACCCTCCCTTAGCTGCTGTGCCGCCGTATATTTATGCGAGTGGACGCGTCTGCATAGACGAGCCGCGCCGCTCGCCAGCCCAACATCACGAACGCCTCACGAACACCATACCATGTCGGGCTTGCTTACACAGACGCACACTGTTCGTCCGCCACCCCATTGAGATCAGTGTTGTTGCCCTAATGGTCAGACGTCAAGAGATGTGTCGCTCACGACATGGTTCGGGATCTTCGGGACAATCTACGGCGGATGTAGGCCATCTGCTATCACGTCGAAGGATTCGCTGTATCGAAGGATTCGGCGAATCCTTCGCAACATGCAGGGGCTGTCAGATAACGACTTTCCAACCCCAAAAGGTCTTATTCTACGGTCCGGACCGCGGAGGACAGCGCCTCCTTCGAATCCAGTACTGCTTGATATCTTCAGGTTAGCACTGCGAGACGTAACACCCATATGAGTGCGCGCTAATCAATCCTTCGTCCCTTTTCCGTTAATTAGAATTTTTCTGGAGGTCGACGTGTGTAATCATGTAATTAGCCTTACTTGTACGACAGTATGGTGGAACAAAGGCCATCGGGAAGGAAATGGTGTCCCCCCTTTCGACCGGCGCTTGCTTTCATGGCTTGTTGTTTGGTGAGTTGAGCTACAGTTCAGGATGGAGATTGAGATCTCAGATATTATGTGCTATGGATGGCTGAGACTAAAAGTAACATATCACTACTCTCACCAGTTAAATAGCTGCCTCCCCACACGCAATTGTCTCTAGAAGCAGAACCTCATCAAGTTTTCAATCCAATTTTAGCCTGCTGCTATCTTCACTTATCGTGGCTGTTTTCGAGATATCCTCCTTAGGCCTGCTTTTTACTCGGTTGCAAACATGAGTGATCCAATTCCAAGTCCTATTGCCATCATCGGCATGGGGTGCCGTCTGCCTGGTGGCTCAGACAACCCAGACAAACTTTGGGACATGCTTTCAGAGGGACGAAGCGGCTGGCGTGAGATTCCCGCAGACCGGTGGAACAAGAACTCGTTCTATCATCCCGATCCCGAGGCGAAGGAGGCCGTCAACTTCAAGGGCCTATACTTCCTTGATCAAGACATTGCGGCTTTTGATGCACGCTTTTTCAACATCCACCCTCATGAGGCCCATTGTCTCGACCCACAACAACGCATCTTGTTGGAGACGACATACGAGGCCCTCGAGAATGCTGGGCAGACTATTGCTGGTATCAAAGGCTCCGACACCTCTGTCCATGTTGGAGCTTATGCTACCGAGTAAGTTATATGGGCCCCTCATGTCTCCTCACCATACTATCATATTCAGGCTGACACATGCACATGTAGCTTCGAACGTATGGGGTACAAGGATACTGCAAGGACACCCAAGGCCCATATGATCGGAACTGGAATCGCAATTCTTTCCAACAGGATATCCTACGTCTTTGATCTCCACGGCCCGTCCAGCACCGTCGACACTGGGTGTTCAGGTAGCATGGTGGCCTTGCATCAGGCATGTCATGGGCTCCGAGCAAGAGAGTCGAAGATGGCCATTGTTGCTGGCACTCAGCTGGTCCTCACCCCTGACCAGATCATCCCCATGAGCAGTGTCGGGTAAGTACTGACTTAAATTCCATGAATGGTACGCACTTTGCATATGAGCTGAGTATCCGAGTTTAGCATGACGAATCCAGACGGTAAATGCTACGTCTTTGATAGTCGTGGCACTGGATACGCCAGAGGCGAGGGCATCGTTACTCTAATCCTCAAGTGTCTTGATGATGCTGTCAGAGACGGCGATAAAGTCCATGCCATCATCAGAAACTCTGGCCTGAACCAGGACGGCAAAACAGTTGGCCTCACGCTCCCGAACCCCATCGCCCAGGCGAAGCTGATGCGACTCGTGTACAAGAACGCCGGCCTTGACCCGGCAGATACTGTATATGTCGAGGCGCACGGAACAGGAACCCAAGCTGGTATGAAGCCCTCACACTACCTCTCCCTTCCTTTTCTTCTTCTTTTCCCTTCTCAAGGAAACCCATAAGCAATCTCTAAAGAAGAAGCAGGCGATAACGCAGAAATATCGTCTATCGCTGAGGTCTTCTGCCCCGAAGGCCAGCGTGAGAATGGCCTCTATGTCGGGTCTATCAAGTCCAACATCGGCCACCTGGAAGCCTCCAGTGGTGTCGCAGGACTGCTCAAGGCCATCCTGGTCTTGAAGCACGGAGCGATCCCGCCCAACATTGACTTCGTCGAGCCCAAGCCTGTGCTGCGTCTTGAGGAGCGCAATCTCAAGGTATGAACTTTTCAAGAGGCATTCGCCTTGTTTGCTGTAATGGTGCTGATCATCGCGATAAAGGTTGCGACCAAGATGGTTTCTCTTCCCCCATCAACCGGCCCGCGGCGCGTGTCAGTCAACTCTTTCGGCTACGGTGGTACCAATGCCCATGTCATCTTGGAGGCGCCATCTACCCTCTACAAACCGGAAGACAAGCCGGGAGATGTACCGGCCTCAAAGACGGCTAATGTCCTCAATGGAAATCAGAAAGAAACAAACGGCACCAACCGACACGTTGAGAAGCAAGAAGAATCTTCCCCTGACCTTGGAAACAGCAATACCAACGGGACAAACAGGGCTAACAGGACTAATGGGGTTCATGAAAACCAAGCAAACTGTGACGCAGCCAACGCAAAACCCAATCACGTCTACAACCCTCAGCTCTTTGTCTTATCAGCTCGGTCAGAGGCTTCACTCCAAACCATGGTGTCCAACCTGAAAGGATGGGTATCCTGCCACGAAGATGCTTCCTCGCTCACCGACCTAGCCTACACTCTCTCGACGCGTCGATCAGAGTTGCAGTTCCGCTTTAGTGCTGCCGCGGGCAGCCGCAAAGAACTCGTCGATCTGCTCGGCCAGAAGCCTCGCATCACCAAGGCCGTCCCCAATTTCCGCTCCGTGTTCCTTTTCACGGGCCAGGGAGCGCAGTGGCACGCCATGGGTCGAGAGCTTACCAGAGACCACCCGGTCTTCAGAGAGTCGATGCTCCGGTCGGAGAGGATCCTGAAGCAACTCGGGGCGGAATGGAGCTTGGTCGAAGAACTCTCCAGGGATGAGGACAGCTCGCGGGTTGGGCAGGCTGAGATCTCTCAGCCGTCTACTACGGCGATCCAACTTGCACTGGTTGATCTCCTCGGGAGCTACCGCGTCTTTCCCAATCTTGTTCTCGGGCACAGCAGCGGTGAGATCGCCGCCGGCTATGCTGCCGAGGCTCTCGATCACGAGACGGCGCTCGAGATATCGTACCGGCGTGGGTTCATGTCACAGGCCTGCGCACGTGTCATATCGGGCAGCGGTGCCATGATGGCCGTTGGCTTGGGCGAGAGAGATGTCAAGAAATACGTTGAACAGACCCGGACGGGGCTCGTCTGCGTTGCGTGCGTCAACTCTCCCGTCAGCACGACCATCTCCGGCGACGAGTCTGCCATCGATGAGTTGAAGCAGATTCTCGATGACGAGGCCATCTTCAACCGCAAGCTGAAGGTGGACACGGCGTATCACTCTCATCACATGAAGAAGGTCGCGACCGAGTATCTCGAGTCCATTGCGCACATTAAAACGCGTACTCCGAACCCTGCCATCAAGTTCTACTCGTCTGTTCTCGTTGCGCACAAAACAGGGGGTTTCGACGCCCAGTATTGGGTCGACAACCTGGTATCCCCTGTTCGTTTCGGCAACGCTCTAGAGCTCCTCTGCCGCGAAGAGCTTGCGGATATCGAGCCGGCACCACTCACCCTGTTCACCGAGGTTGGTCCCCATGGTGCCTTGGCAGGTCCTGTCAGACAGACTATAAAGGCTCTCGATTTACCTGGCTTCAAATTCAACTACCTGTCCACCCTGGCACGAGGCCGTGATGCCGCTATTAGCCTTCTGGAGACGGCAGGCAAGCTGTTCGAGTTTGGATATCCAGTGTCGCTGCAAGCAACATTGGGCGCACAAGGTGCAACAAAGCCTGCTGCCCTGGTTGATGATCTTACACCGTACCCCTGGGATCATTCGACCAGCTATCTCTATGAGTCGAGCCTCAGCAAGCAGCATCGCTTCCGCGCGCACCCACCACACGATCTCCTTGGCTTGAGGGTCACCGGAACTACCAACCAGGAGCCTACTTGGCGCAACCTTCTCGGGGTGGAAAGCCTTCCCTGGCTTAGAGACCATGTCGTCGACGGCTTTGCCATCTATCCCGCCTCGGGTTATCTCTCCATGGCCATAGAGGCAGTGCGTCAGATCAGCATCGACAGGCAGATCCAGGGCGTCATATCTCGGGTCCATCTGAAAAACATCTCTTTCTCCAAGTCAATCATTATCCCGGAACGACGCACAGACGGACTGACATCCGATGTCGAGGTCCTCCTCACGTTGAGACCTGCCAGGCACTTGACAGACCGCACGTGGGAGTCGTTCCGCATCATGGCTTTATCCCCGGAGGACGTCTGGCACGAGCATTGCTCCGGACACATCATGGTCGAGTGGGCGTCCAAGGAGGACGAAGTCGAGGGACTCCGCGAAGAGAACATGTCCTCTTCGAGCCGCCTCGCGCGCCTTCAAGACATCATGGATGCATGCGACACCCAGATGAGCGGCGACGATCTTTACAAGAACTTCACTGATAACGGCAACGTCTACGGTCCTACCTTTGCATGTATTCAGTCCGCAAAACTCGGCCCGCGTGGGGCCATCGCTGAGATGGTTGTCCCAGACGTGGCAAGCATGATGCCTCGAAAGCACCAGCAGGAGCACATCATTCACCCGACTTCCCTCGACAACGTCTTCCAACCGGGGATTCCCCTGTACCGGAGGAACATTGGGAACGGCCCCGTGATGCCTACAAGCATTGACGAGCTGACCGTCAACAGCAACATCAGCAGCAAACCCGGTACCAAGTGGGTTGTGTCTTCCACCGTGAGCCAAAAGGGCTTCCGATTTGCTCGTGTCGATATCGCAGTCTTTGAAGAGACGGCCGAAGGCGCACCCCTGACGCCCGTCCTAGAAATCCGCGGAGGATCTCTTCGCGGGATCGGCGAAGCGCCTGTTGATGAGGCTACGCTCCCGTTCCATCGCAAGATGAGCTATGCTCTCAGATGGCAACCCGATGTCGACCTCATTCCCCTCCAGAAAGGGGGCCAACTATCACAGGTGGTTGACTACCTTGAGCTTCTGGCCTTCAAGCAACCACATATGAAAATTCTGGAAGCGGGATCCGGCACTGAAGCAGACGTGGCATTGCCATTGTTACAAGCACTTGATCGTCCAGAAGGTTTACTGCTCCACCGATACACATACTGCTACCCCGATACCCATGGCGAGTCTTCTGGACAAGTCAAGGCGCTCCTTGACAGATGGACCGATCGTGTCGAATATAAGACCTTGGATACCTCAAAGGATCTTACTCAACAAGGCGTCCAGGAAGGGGCCTACGACCTCATCATTGCTTCGCACGTGTTGAACGGAACCAGCTTTGTTGATGAGTGTCTAGCGAGCTGGCGTAAAGTCTTGAGTCCTCAGGGGCGGCTCGTCCTCAGCGCTCTATCAGTCCAAGATGGCCAACAAGACACTGATGTCTCGTCAGAGGGAGACTGGCTTGCACGCCTGGAGCACCACGGTTTCCAGGGGGTTCTTACTGATCACGATGAACCTTCCGCACGGCCCCGGATGATTGTTGCCACAGCCATCAACGCAGAGCCTTCGGCGCGGGAAGATTTCCCTTCGGTCCGCATCATCTGCCAGTCGAGGTCGGACGACCAGTTTGCATCTTTCTCAGATGCGATACTGTCTCAGATGAATAGTGAAGGGTTTCCCTGCTCTCTAGTTGACTGGTCATCTGAGGAAGTCGATATCGATGCCGTCCACATCGTCCTGGATAATGCGGCGGACCCTGTCCTCGGTTCGCCCACTGCCGACAAGTTCACTCAGATTGTCTCCCTCGTCACGAGAGCAAAGAGCATACTCTGGGTCAGCTGTCAAGTAAGCGGTGCCGACGTCCACAGCCCTGTCAAGGGCATGATCAGTGGCCTCGCCAGAGTCGTGCGACGAGAGAATGCGGGCATGCGCTTCGTCACTGTCGATGTGCAAGACGACGTCTTGTCGAGCCCGGAGTTCCTGGTCTCTCAGCTCTCGGTTGTCATCAACAGGTCATTCGCCACTCCAGTCAGCGCGACACGATCCGCCGAGGACGAATATACCTTCAACAATGGTCAGCTCCTCATCCCCAGAGTCCATGCCGATGCCAAGTTCGACGACTGGGCCAGGAAGTCTATATATGCCCAAAGCATAGAGACAGGACCCTTCCAGCAGGCGGATCGGCCTCTCAAGCTCGAAGTTGAGACGCCGGGACTCTTGAGCAGTCTCCGGTTCGTCGACGACGAAACGCCTTCGAAGCCTCTCGAACCATTCGAGCTGGAACTTGAGGCCAAAGCCTACGGCGTCAACTTCAAGGACGTCTTCATCGCCATGGGACAGATGGTGCCCGGCGTCACGATGGCCGGCGAGTGTGCCGGCATCGTTCGCAAGGTCGGCTCTGCTGTCGCGGACAAGTTCAGCGTCGGAGATCGCGTGTGCGGCATATTCGCCGAGCCCTTTTCGAGCCATCCGCGGGCCGACGGGAACTTCAGCTGTCGCCTCCCGGAGACGATGCCCTACGCCATCGGCGCGTCCGTTCCTGTCATCTTCTGCACCGCGTACCACTGCATCGTCGAGGTTGCCCGCCTCCAGCGTGGGGAGAGCATCCTAATCCACGCCGCCTCCGGTGGTGTCGGGCAGGCGGCCATCCAGCTTGCTCAGAAGATCGGAGCCGAGATCTTCTGTACAGTGGGCAACAATGCAAAGCGTCAGCTGCTTATCGACACGTTCGACATTCCGCCAGACCACATCTTCTCCTCCAGGCTTCGGACATTCAAGCAGGGCATCCTGCGGCTTACTCAGGATAGGGGAGTCGATTGCGTCCTAAATTCGCTGTCGGGCGAATCGCTCCATGACTCGTTTGCCGTCCTCGCACCTTTGGGGACTTTTGTCGAAATTGGCAAGTCTGATATTTACCGGAAGAACGAGATCAGCATGATTCCATTCGACAACAGCGTCACCTTTGCGGCCGTGGACCTGACAGTCTTGGCCCGGCTCAAGCCAGCCAAGGTGCAAGAAACACTCCAGAAAGTGCTCTCTTTGTTCGAGGACGGCACTCTGCAGGCTGTAGCCCCGGTCAAAGAGATGCCCATGACCGATATCGAAGACGCTTTCCGTCTGATCCAGTCCAGAAAGCATACCGGCAAGGTGGTCCTCGTCAGCGACCAACAGACGCAGGTCAAGTTAACCGTGGCACGTCCTCAACCTCTCCAGCTGCTTAAGAACGGCACGTATATCATCTCCGGAGGTCTTGGGGACCTCGGACGAAGGACTGCCAAGTTCCTGGCTGCTCATGGTGCAGGACACGTGGTGACGTTATCGCGGCGGAGGCTCCAGGAGGAGGACCATAAGGCCTTGGAGGAAGACCTACGCGCCCTAGGAGCAGAGCTGCACATCATCCGCTGTGATATCACCGATCGAGAGTCGGTGCTATCGGCTGCTGCCGAATGTTCGGCAAACCTGCCCCCAGTACGCGGAGTTGTCCATGCAGGCATGGTGTTGAGGGTATTATTCCTTGAAGATTTCCAATTTCATTGCTGCGTAACTAATCTCATCCCCAGGATCATCCTTTTGAAATCATGTCTCACGACGACTACGTGACCGCCATCAAGCCCAAGGTGCAAGGGACGCAGAACCTGGACGACGCCTTCGGAACTTCCGGCTCCCTCGACTTCTTCATCATGCTGTCGTCCATCACCGCGATTCTCGGAAAGTCTGGGCAGTCCAACTACGCGGTCGGCAACGCCTACCAGGATGCCTTTGCTCACAGCAAGAAGTCGTCAAGCTGCAGATACATCGCCCTGAATCTGGGCGCGGTCGACGGCTCGTTGGCAATCACCTCGCTCCCTCCCGCACAGCAAGAGGCCATGCGCCGAGGATCCGTCCTCATGTCGTTTGATGAAGTCTTTGCAGTCTTGGGCTACGCCATGAGCGCGCAGGCGAACGAGGACGACCTCCGTCAGTTGATTCTCGGGTTTGACCGGAAGTCTATGGAGGCGGTCCACGATGAGATGGCCCTTGCGAACCCCATGTTCAGCCAGATTCCCCATCTGGAGCAGAAGGGAGAGCAGACAAAAGAAGCCGCCACGGACATTGGCAAGTTGCTCCAGCAAGCAATCACCCCTAAGGAGGTCGAGAACATTGTCGTCAGCGGCATTTGCCAGCGGTTTGCCATGTTCATCGCTTCCCCAGTCGAGGACATCAGCCCGGACGCTTCTATGGACAGCTTCGGCCTCGACTCTCTTGTCGCCATCGAGTTGAAGAACTTCCTCGTGCGCACTTTCCAGACAACGCTACAAACGTCCGAGGTTCTCGATGCTCCCAACATCATGACTCTGGCCAAGGTAATCATTCTCAGGTCCAAGCTCATCTCTCAAGACACCGCGACAGTCGTCCTGGAGAAGGAGGACGCCGGGGCGGTCGAGAGAGCGCTGAACCCGACCATCGAAAGCGCGGCCTCCGGCGCCAACCACAACTTCCAGTGCTGCCGGGCGTCCAAGACGCTCCAGAAGATGCCTCTTGTGGACTTTTACGTTATGCTCGACGAATACCTGGACAAGTCGAGGATGTTCTTCTCGGCCGAGGAGTTCGAGACGCTGGAGAGGGACGTGGCAGAGTTCAGGAAGCCGGACAGCATCGGCCGGACATTCTACGGCCGCCTTTACGAGCAGGCCCACGATCCCGAGATCGAGAACTGGCAGGAAAAGTACTTCCTGCAGAGCATGTACCTGCAGAGACGCATGCCGCTCGCGCCGTTCAACAACTTCATGGCCTTCCACCCGCTCGGAGAGATGGGCCACACCCAAGCGGAACGGGCCGCTCTGATCGCCAACATTGCCTTCCAATGTAAGCAGGATCTCGAGGCGGATCGATGGGAGCCCATGACATACATGTTCACGGCCAACTGCACCGATCTCTGGCAGTACATCTTCAACACTGCCCGGCTGCCCGGCGTTCCTTTCGATCGGATGGCAAAGTTCCCCGGCAACGACTACATGGCGGTGCTCCACTGCGGACACCTCTTCAAAGTTTTGCTCAGAGACAGAGAGGAGAACGTGACTGTCGAAGCGTTGACCAAGACTTTCAACTCCATCTTGAACCGGCAGGACACCGAGGACAGCTGGACGAGCATTCTAAGCACTGACGATCGCACTTCATGGGCCGAGGTAAGTCTATCCTAGTCAGGTCGTCCACACATCAACTTGCCTGTTTTGCTAACCGATTGACACGTCACACGCAACAGAGCCGTCAATCTCTGATGGAGCTTGATGCTGCCAACAAAGAGACCATCGACATGGTAGAAGCTGCTGCTTTCCTTGTGTGCCTTGACGATACAGAGCCCACCGACGCAGAAGACCGGATCAGGAGCATGATGATGCTCCAAGGGTTCAACCGGTGGGTCGACAAGTCCATCGCGTTTGTGGTGTGCAAGAACGCAACCTCGGGCACATACGTCGAGCACACTATGATTGATGTAAGTGCAGCAACACCTCCATCGACTGACCCTTCCTGGTATATATATAGAAGCCTAACATGTCTCAGGCAATGACTCTGTTCGTGATGCAGACGGCCATCGTGCAAGGTATAACGACCTACAGCCCGCCACGACAGGTCAACGGCCACGCCAACAGCGTCTTCGAGGTGCCGAGGGAGTTCACTCTCAAGACGACGCCGGCCCTGGATGCGCGCATCCTCCATGTGCGACAGCGCTTCGAGGAGGACATCTCGCAGTTCGGGTACAGAGACATCGTCCTCGGCGAGTTCGGCAAGGACATTCTCCTCGACCGCCATCTCCCCATCAAGGGCATGTACGACCTGATGGGCCTGCTCGCCAACTACTACTACTACGGCTACAACGCCCAGTCCTGGGAGGCCGTCTCCATGACGCACTACCACAAGGGCCGGCCCGACATCGTGCAGGTCAACACCCCCGTCACCGCGCGCTTCTGCAGCCTCGCCGAGGACGAGAGCGTGCCGGCGGGTCAGAGGTTCGAGCTGATGGTCGAGGCCGCCAACGCCCGGAACCAGGTCATCAAGGACGCCTTCATGGGCCGCTGCTACCAGCGCACGCTCAGGGCCCTCGAGCTCTGCGCCGAGGAGGGCGAGGAGCTGCCCGGCCTCTTCCGGAACCCGCTCTACGAGCAGACCGTGGAGCCGAACCAGATGTTTTCCAACACAGACGGCCTGTCCCCCGAGTCTTGCTTCATCATGCAGAACCCCAAGAGGTTCTGGATGACGTACTACGTCACCGACGCAGGGTGAGTAGAATCCTCTCTCTCTCAAACAACCATATATCCAGAAAAGGAGCTGACAGTTTTTTTCTTTTTCCTTTCCGCAGGGCACATTTCTCAGTCATCACTGGCAAGGATGAGGTGATTGCCTGGGCTGACTGCTTGCAACGTGCTTCGTTGGTGATGAAGGCGCTGATAGACGCGGCATGAGATAGATGATATTTCCTCTGGTTTTCGGTTTCCTCTTGATTATGTGTAGCACTCTATATTTTCCAGAACTTTTTGATGCAATGATGATCTTGTGTGTTTATATTTTGGCTCGATGCTTGTTAAAGATCCTGAAACTTGGTAGATGTCACAAAACGGACGTGTTGAAATTCGGGCAGCAATCAACGCCTTATATATCACTTGTGACAGTAGACAAACGAATCTCCCTTGACTTGACGGAAATACGAGATTAAATTTCTACGCTGAACTACGTACTTCTTTGCAAGGGCCCAATACCCATCTATGCGGTCTTCTCGTCTCGCATCGGGTCCAAAGACGTGGCTCCAGACGTGTCGAGAGTCGTCGTAGGCTCTCCCCCTTGGGCCGGCTGCACCCGGTCGTCTGGGATCCAGCGCCTCTGCATCCCGAAGCTCAGCAGCAAGGACATTCCAGCCACCGCAATGGGCAGTATGAAGGCCTTGGCGACGGCGTGGCCGAAAGCCCCCCGGACCAGCGGCAACTCGGCCGCCGGCACCGCGCCCGCCAGGTCCGACGCGCCGGCGTACCGCACCGCCCCGACGTCGACCCCGCCCGGCGCCCCCGCGAGCCGCCGGGACAGCTCCTGGGAGAAGAGGTTGGAGGCGACGCTGAGGCCGACGGCGCCGCCGAGCAGGCGGTGGAAGACGACGAGCGCGCAGGCCGTCGGCATGTCGTCGTCGGGGAGGACGACCTGCACGGCGATGAAGGGGACCTGCTCGGCGAGCCCGATGCCCGCGCCGCTGAGCACCTGGAACCCCAGCCACTCGCCGACGGACGAGCCCCCGTCGAGCCGCTGGAGGAGCGCGCACCCGGCGACGAAGACGGCGGACCCCAGCCACATGAAGGGCACGTAGTGGCCCCGGGAGCTGACGCAGGCGCCCGTGACGATGATGGCGACGCTGCACGGGATCCCGTACGCGAGGCAGCGCACCCCCGACGTCACGGCGTTGGTGCCCAGCACGGCCTGGAAGTAGAAGGCCAGGTAGTACATGTGGGTGTTGTGCGCCATGGACATGAGCATGTTGAAGACGCAGCTGATGGCCACCGTACGCTGCGAGAGGATCCGCACGGGGATGGTGGCCCTGTTTTTGTGTTGTTTCTTCTGGTCAGCGTGGTTGGGGGCGAATCCCAGCCGAGGCTCTTTGTAGTGGAAGGGCTTCCTTACTCTTCTTTCTTGGTTGCTTGCAACAGGACAAAGGCCGATATGAAGATGCCGGATATTATGAGGCACGCGTAGACTCTCGGGTCGGACCAGGGGTACTTGCTCCCGCCCCATTGCAGCGCGAAGAAGAGAGTCACCAGACCGATCAGGAGCATGGAGGCGCCGAGCAGGTCTAGTTTCCTCAGTTTCTGACGCAGCGAGAGACGCCCATGTACCGGTGTCTTTGCCTTTAGGATCTTGTACGCGATGGCAAAGGTCACAGCCCCAAACGCTAGACAATCGATCGATCAGACAGGGGGTTTCTTTCGGGTCCAAGGAACCCATCACTCACGTAAGTTGATCCTGCCGACTCGTCAGATCCCTGCCATCGTGTCAGAAGAAGTCATCGGGGGGTGGACGACGCACCAGAAGCAGAACCGCCAGGTAAGTCGGGGCGTGTCTGTAATCAGCCCTCCAAGAGTCGGCCCCAGCACGCCCGCGACGCCGTACATGCTCGTGACGAGAGCCATGCCAAACGGCCTGGCCCGCAGCGGAACCGACCTTCCGTACACTGCCAGACTCCCGCAGAGCAGGCCGGCCGCCCCCGTCCCGGATATCACTCTTCCGGTGATCAGAACCGCAGAGCTGGGCGAGGCAGCGCACAAGATGGAGCCTACCTCGACTTCACGGCAAACACGTCAGACCCGAATCGCAATTTGATGTAGTGTAACTGGGCCGGCATGACTCACACACTATGATCGATATCAAGTAGAGGATCCTGGCGTCGAACAAAGTGTACAGGCGACCGAAAGTAGGCTGAAATGCCATTTCCGTGAAGAGGTAGGCACTGCCGTACCACGGAACGTCATCGAGTCGGTGGAAATCACTGGTTATCTTGGGAATGGCGGTAGCTGCGTGCTGTAAGTCACGTCTCTGCTTGGAAAGAGAGCCAAGAAGTTTTGATGCTCACTTACCGAGGATGCTGCCGTCAATGGCTATCATGAAGGTCGCAATGGTGAAGACTGTCGAGAGTAGGGCGAGCTCTTGCGGAGTCGCGTATTGGTGATCCGCAGGCTCGTCACCGGTGCCCGTCTGGAGAATGGTTTCGTTTCTTTCGGGGGTTGATGCGGATTCCCTATTCTTCTCTTTGAGATGGTCTTCGACGCCGTTATTGTTGTTGTTTGACGCCGACTCTCTGCCGACGTTTGGCTCAGGCCGCGCCGCGATTTCTAAACTACCCCGTCTATCCGGTTCCATGATGGTTGAAAGATGTGTTTCCCCAGAAAACAGCCGTTATGAGAAAGATATGAGAACGACCTCTTTTGCAAAGCAGAGGCTTTCCATGTATTATCCGGACTTGGCGTGAAGGTTCTAAGCCCTTCAAAACTGAGCAAGAGTAGTTTCTGCGGGTGTGACTAAGGCTAGACCCCGGACTGGATGGAAGCTCTGTTCAGATCGCAAGGGTCTTTTGTCGAAAGGGCTTCTCAGATCCTTCCGGGATCCTTTGCCACATAGAGTGATTGAACACACCTGCGTCGACTAGCGCATATGCAATCTCGATCCTGCCGGATGCACGTAAGCCACACCACACGGCGAGGAATCCTACGGCGAACAGCGCCGTCGGCCCAGGCGGCAACATAGCCTAAACAGCAACTCTTTAGCTTATCTTTTCCCTTGGCAAGACAACACCCCTCGGTAAACTCGCTTGCTAACGAGCTTCCTATCAGAGATGCACCATGGGTGATTGGATGGTCAGCCGCCGGGGGTCCCCCCGTGGGCTGGGCCATCTCTGCGCACTGCAGCCCGGGGCGGACTCGTCATGGATTACATCGCGACGAGGCACCGCGGCCGCGGCTTGTATAGATATGTCAGGAAGATCCACTGCGCCTACCGTTGACGTTTCTCAAGTAAGTCATGGTTGTTGGCGGACCTCTCTCGAAAACGCCAACATGATTTCCTCCAAACTGCTCCTCCCCGTCCTTGGCGCGGTGACCTTGGCGCGGGCGTCGCCTCTCGCCAAAGACTGCAAGACGTTTCCGGGCAGCCCGGGGTGGCCGTCGAGCCTCGAATGGTCCCGGCTGAACGAGACGGTCGACGGCCGGCTCCTCGTGCCGGAGCTTCCCGGCGGCGTCTGTCACGAGGGGCAGCCAAACTACGACGCGGACCAGTGCCCCGGGGTCCAAGAGGCCTGGAGGACCTTTGATTTCCACGCCGAGGACCCGGTCTCCATGATGTGGGATCTGTGGACCAACTACACCTGTCTCCCTTTCGGCGACTTTCCCTGCAGCGGAGCGGGCTACCCGTCGTACGTCGCGAACGTCGGCACGGCGGAGCACGTCAAGGCCGCCGTCGACTTTTGTGAGTAACCACATGATCCCCCCCTCCCATATTCACGCAGTGGGAAACTACGCAGTGGGATTGACAGACATATCAACAGCCCGGGATCATGACGTCCGACTGGTTGTGAAGAGCAGCGGCCACGACTACCTGGGGCGCTCGGTGGCGCCAGGGTCCCTCTCCATCTGGACACACCACCTCAACGCGATCGAGTACCACAAGGGCGAGTTCAAGCTTTCCGGGTCGGGCAGGAGCATTTGCGGCGACGCCATCACTGCCGGGGCCGGGACGAAAATGGTGGACATATACACGGCCGCCAGCGAGCACAACCGCACCGTCGTTGGCGGGGGAGCGAAGTCCGTTTCTGTTGGGGGTTTTATCACGGGAGGGGGCCACTCGATCCTGGCGCCGCACTATGGGCTCGCGGCGGATAATGTGCTGGAGTTGGAGGTCGTTACGCCTGGCGGAGAGATACTCACCGTCAACGAAGACCAGCACCAAGACCTGTTCTGGGCGATACGCGGTGTAAGTGCGGTGTACCTTGGGGTGGTGGTAGTTGGTGGTGAACCATGAACCCGTGCTGAACATGTGTTAACTCTACATCAGGGAGGAGGGTCAACATTCGGGGTCGTGACGTCGGTCACGGTCAAGACACATCCGTCCAAGAAGCTCAGCATGGTCATGTTCATGGCCTTTACCGTGCCCGAGGCGCCCTTTGCCATGGACCTCGTCACCTGGGCGGCTTCTCAGATTCCCTACCTCTCCGACTCGGGCCTCTCGGGCTACCTGCTGGCCACCGTCAACTCGCCACCGCCCGTCCCGATCCCGGGCCTTCCGGAGAGGGTAGCTGGTCTGATGGGCAAGACCATCATACTGGACACGCAGGACGTGGACGAGATCAACGGGATATTCGAGCCGCTGAACAAAACCATCCAGGAGCGCTGGCCGGGCCAGGTCAACCTGCTGGTGCTGACGCAGCCGTACGCCTCGTTCATGGACTGGTACGCAGAGAACTTTGACGACGGCCAGGCCGGAGGCTCGGTCTATCTCATCTCGCGGCTCCTGGACAAGGGTGCGCTGACGGACGACTTGGACGCCCTGGCGGGCGCGCTCGAGCCGATTCTCATCAACGATGGCTGGTTGGGCATGTACCTGGTTGCGGGGAAGGGGGTCAACGAAGCGAAGCCCCGTGGCGGAGGGAATGCGGTTCATCCGGCGTGGCGAAAGGCATACGTCCATGCGAGTGAGTGCACCATGAGGGCGGTTGTGATTTCCCAAGCCCAAGTTTTTCTTGAGGGAAGACGATATCCTAACGATGAGCAGTTACCTGGCTGGGATGGGGATACCCTCCGTTTGACGATACCGCCGCGGAGAGGACCAGGAAGATCCTGAACGACAGATTCGAGGCCATCCGTGAGCTCACGCCGGGCGGCGGTTCCTATATGAATGAGGTGGGTGCTCTGCTCCGTCGGCTACTCCTGAACAGCGCAGGCAAGGTTGGGAATTCTGCTAACGATGGCGACTCAGGGCTTTCCATACGAGGAGAACTGGCAGCAGGCGTTCTGGGGCGACAACTACGAGCGGCTTCTCAGAATCAAGCGGGAGGTTGACCCTAACGATGTCCTGTGGTGTACACCTTGTGTGGGGAGTGAAGGTTGGGAGGAGAGGAGCGACGGCCAGCTTTGTAAGGTGTAGCAAGCTGGCACACTGTAGCATACGTACTCGTAAGGGTAATTTACTTTGAGCCTGAAGATGTATCCGTCGTGATGTTTTTTTTTTACATGGGATTGGAGAAAACAAGAGGCCTTCCGGTAACACGTGTTGCCGCCCGTCTCCGAGCCCGGAGCGGATAGGTGGCATCCGACCCCACCAATCGGCCCCGCTATCGCTGCCGGGACAAACCTTTTTCCCTTTTGTTGCAGTTGCACGGACACGGACCGACTCTTCCGGACTCCGTTGTCCACGTACATACGGATACCATCTTGGATGTACATAGTATCTTGGATACAGCTCTCTCTCACGACTCTCACGACTCTCATCTCTCCCTCGCTCCGTCTCGTCTCGCCGTGTCTCACTCCATCTCTCCATCTCTCCATCTCTCCCTCGCTTTCTCTCCCTTGGCCACCTGCAAAACAAAACAAAAAGACACGTCGTCGCGGTCAAACCACCACACCCCCAAGTCCAACGCACGTTTCGCACCGTCTGATCACCCGCTCACCTTCAAACATTGAAAGGGTTGATGCGCTGATGCGGCCCGGAGCTAGGTAAAAGCAACCCGTCCGCCAGCCCGAACTGTATTCCATACATACGTGTACGGATATCCGTACCTGGTCTCAACTTTGCCTCCAGCCCTTGTCCTGCCCTGTGCCCCCCTGTCACTCCCCCCCTGTCAGAACAAGTCGCCTATCATTACTTTTTGCTCTTCTTTTCTTTTTCCCATAACGACCCC
>JASUDE010000474.1:0-28575 GCA_034509685.1 Colletotrichum cereale | reverse complement strand
GGGGTCCCAAAAGCTATCTATGGCTATCTATGGATTCATCCCGCGCGAGAGCCCGTCCATCGCAAAGACCGCCGTGGCCCGATGAGACAAGGAGAAAGGGTCCTGCGAAACCACCCCGCGAAAAGAGCCAACAGGGATGACCCGCGATCCCCTCCCCCCCTTCCCGCTCCGACTCGGCTACTGAGCTATCATGTCCCACCCCCGCCGTGCGCAAGGCATCAAACTCTCGCCGAAACCCCCCCGTTAGACGCGCCGTCGCCAGTCGTCCACCCGGCAAGCTTAGCGGGGAAAATCAATAGACGCGTTTCCCGTCGAAACCAACGGCACCCGGCTCAAGTACCCTACGTACCTCATGTCTCGCAGCCGTCCCCCCCCAGATGAATAGCCTAGATCGTCCAAGTTGGGGATAGCAAGCCAAGGAAAACAAACGCCGCATCTCGCCGTTGGTACAGACGTCTGTTCCTCGCCATGGAACCCTTTTTGCCCCTTTCCAAGTTGTCGTTGCGGGACGCCCACAGGGTCCAGGGCGAAAAAGGACGAGGTCTAGAAAAGAAAGAAAAAAAGAGCCCGTCCTTACATGATAGTAGCACGCTGGAACACCGGCGACCAAATGGGCTGACTTCCTTGGAAATCTCATCCTCCATCAGACCCCCACTGGTGGTGTCTTGACTCAGACTGAAGCAACCCCCCCCTCCCTTGTCTGCAGTACCAATCCAAGTCAAGGCGAACGAACAAGACGACGCCACGAGATACGGGACGCTGCAGATGTCTCGCGACCGCGTCCCGGGTGATGGGGGTGGTGGTGGTGACAAACACACCGGTAAAGACCAGGAAGCGCCGCAATCGAGTGAGACATGCATGAATACGCCATCACAAGGACCCTTGAGATTTCGCTCTTCATGTAAGTGTGCGCGCGCTGCCGACCGCAAGAGGTTTGGACTTTTCTTTCATGAATCATGATGCTGCTATTTCGATTCAATGACTGTTCTAGCTTATCCACTCTAAAGTGTCCTCCAAAGTGTCCTGTTGTGGTATCATCCCATCGCCATCCCGGCGGCCCTTCCTTGCCTCCCGAGTCCCCGTCGCAGCTGTGTGTGTGCATGCAGTAAAGACAAAACGCTGGTCATCTATACAATTCCAAACCCGACTCAAGTGCGAGCACCGCTTATCAAAACAAGTGTATATCCCAAATACTGATTTACTCATATCGGTACACGCCATCGTCGTAGTGGACATGGTTCCTCCGGCTGCCCGGCCCTACCGTCGCCCGGCGGCGGGGCATCATGCGTTCCATCAACCGACGGCGCTGGGCTTCCTCCTCCTCCTCCTTCTCGCGCGCCTCGCGTGCCCGGCGGTCGGCAATCTCCAGCCGGCGCACGGCGTCGGAGAGTTCCTGGTCGCGCTCCTGGTCCGATAGGCTGGGGCCGAAGCTCGTAGACGTGCGCTTAAAGGGCATGGCGCTGCGGCGGGCAATGTCGGCGTTCTGCTTGGCAATCCGCAGGCGGATCTGCTCTTGGCGCTCCTCCTCCTTCTGACGCTCGCGCTCCTCGCGCTCTTTGCGCTCGCGATCACGACGCCGGCGCCGGCGCTCTTCGTCGTCGCCGCTGCCGCCGCTGTGGCTGTGGCTATGGCTGTGTCGCGAATCCGAAGAGTTGTGGCGGCGATGGCCGTTGTCAATGACTTCGATCTCCACCTTTGACCGCGGCGTGCGCTCGTCCACGATGACGGGGCGGAGAGAGTCGCGCCGGACGTGGCTGTAGCGGAAGTTGGGGCTGTGACCACCCGCGTTGGGTGAGGGCGGCGCCGTGTAGGGTGACGCGAACTGCTTGGGAGGCGTGCGAGGCGTAGGCGGGGAGTCGACAATGACGATGCGCTCGGCACGTGAGCGGTTCTTGCGGTTGAGATCCAAAACCTTCTGCCCGTTGACGTAGATGCCAGAATGCCGGCGTTTGCGGTCGCTCGAGGAAGAATCCCGGCGAGTACGGTCTCCTTCGGCGCCTGAAGAGGTGCCTCGAGATGGGCCTAGTGGAGGAGTTGGCGGCATCTGCTGAGGGAAGGGGTATGAAGGTCCGGTGACGGGGTAAGCGGGAACGGGGGATGGATAAGCTACAGCCCGAGGCGGGTGGTTGTAGACGGCGGGGTTGGCGCAGAAGCGGCCGCTTCGAGATGCAGTGCTGCAATGCTTGGGCTCTTGGTACTCGCTCCTCCGGCCGTCGGGGTAGACGTCGGTGTAGACGTCGGTGGTGCACATTGTGCTTTGTTTAAACGTATCAAGGCGCGGCGTGCGCGGGGTTGGTGGTGATGGTTGGACGATCTCCGGAACGAAGTGAACTCGTCTTGCGGATGTGATCGTCTGGGGAGAGGATAGTGTCCTCCTGAGATGGGTTGGAGGTTGAGATTCCCGGGTGATGTTGGCAGGACGATGAGACCTGTACTTGTGGACGATGGTGTTGTCGAGGTAATGGGCTTCGGGCGCACGGTGGGAGGACAATGTGACGGTGCCGAAGGGCCGGGTCAAAGATGTAAGAGAGGCTTGAGCGGCGATGTGTGATCTGGATAGTCGGTTGTGTGAGTTGGTTGATCCGTTGAGAAGGGAAGAGGAGCGGCGAGGGTAAAGATATATACGAGATGGAAGCCAGAGGCAACACGTGAGAGAGACAGAGAGGTTGAAGAATGTCGAATAAGTTCTGCCTACTGCGTACAGGTACTGCCTGGGGAGTGGATCGACCAGGTTTGGAGGACCGGGGTGTGTGGTAGTGACTTGACTATCGTCTGTATGCGGGAGTGTCCTGAAGTGTAAATAGTTCAAGTGGAGTTATCGAGCAACGTAGAAACAAGGTGTCTCAAAAAGAAACCGCGTCTGAATTAAATATCCTCGGAACCGACGAAGCGCGCTCACAATACTGGTAGCATGAGAGAATCAGACAGACAAGGGGGGGTGGAAGAGAGGAGGACAGTACCTCAGCGTCAGCCGCAGAGACCGCGGGCCCGCGGCGCATCCCAAGTATCGTGGGCCGAGCTGGTGGGATGGGATGGGATGGTGTGGAGACTGAGAGGCCTTGCAAGTGTGCATAATGCGCCTGCATCCCCTTCTCCCTCACCCTCCCTCTCCTCTCCCCTGTCAGACTGCTGCCTTCGGCTTTGGGACAGTACTCCGCACGCTTGCTCATTACGCAGTAGTGGCCGGTATGAGTCTTTCGCTCGGCCCAGCTAGGCCTTTTTTGTGCTGGCAAGGGCCCCCGTCTAGAGTCGACAGAAGTCGGTGCCGCGCCTCGTTGGCTGCTTGCCAGGCATGCATGTCCACTCTGGCGCACTCTTTCGCTGGCGGAATACATACGGCGGCGCTGTTTCACAGCCTTTTTCTCGTGGAGGCCCTTGGAACTGTACCACCATCCACCACTGTGAAAGGAGGCGGAGGCGCGGACCAAGTGACTTTTGTGGAGGGCGCAGGGGGTGATCGTAAGCCCGTCGAATGGAGGGCGCTGGAGGGAACCAAGGACTCTTGACAGGTTGACGTGCATCATGTCTCTCTCTCTCTCTCTCTCTCTCTCTCTCTCTCTCTCTCTCTCTCTCTCTCTTGCTTGAGTCCTCAGTCGTCCGCGCCAACGCGGCCTTGTATCTGAGGACGAGTGGGTGTGCCCGTGTAAGTCGAGATGCGCCGCGCGACAGCGGGTGTAATTGAGGACTCATTGCGGCTATCGATTCACCGCAAAATGGTCACGGAACCGACAGGCTGGCTGGACGGCATATCGGCGCCCTCTTGGTTTGCACTGTCGCCATTCTCGTTTCTGTCCTGGTTCCCCTCCCGCCTTTGGCCGAGCTCAAAGTAAGGGTTGCGGGGGCCCTGATTGTGGCCGGTGGCTGTCGCAGCCTTCTGTGGGAAACGGCGACGGCGGCGGCTGTTTGGACAAAACAGCGAAACAATATTTTCCCTGGGTGAGATGCTATTTTGGTGAGTGTGCACTGTAGAACACAATGCCCATCTCGCACCCATCACGACCCTAACCCCCCAGGCCGTCATTTACTTGACCCAGGGGAGGGGCCAACCTTAGGCCCTTGGAAAAGACAAAAGTAGCATGGACAGCGGCTGTCGAAACACATGGTGGTAGATGTGGTCTGTTTTAGTGTGGTTCGTCGTCTCTCTGAAGCAATGGGACAAGCGATAGCCGCCATCGAGCGCAACGGTTCCATGCGTTCTGGGTCCAGTCCAGTCCAGTCCAGTCGAGATGACAAGCAGTCACCCTGACCTGGATTCGGTGGAGGGGAAGGATCGAGGGTAAGAGTGGACGAATGACACCTGAGTCACTCGCCATCGCGCCCTATCAAGGCCTCATGCAAGCTCTTTGGCCGGGCCCCTGGTGCTACACCGGTGGACAATGACAGTAATTCTCTGAGTGGTCCGGGTCGGGTGTCTCCACTCGTTTGACTTGCAGAGAGTAATATGGGAATGCACGAGGCCGCGATGGAGGCAAACGATCATCCGCGGCGAGGTCCAGGGCATGTGCACGGCTGAGGGGCTCGACAACGATGACGAGCCAGTCCGATCAATCCCCCCCCCCCCCGACGGGTACTGGTACAGGGGACTATCGCCATGGAAGGATCGCAGGCTGCAAGGGGAGCCACTGACGGCTTGACAAGGTTGCGGGTGGGTGGGTGGGTGTTCGAGTCGGTCCCGGGCAAGGCGCATGTTTTGTTTTGGCAGATGTTAGTGAGTGGGCGCGAAGGCTGTGCACATCTTTATCGTGATCAAGGCCGGCTCAGCCACCATAGCCTGCTTCTCCCTCGGACCAACCGACACAGGCATTGCCTGGGATCTTCCGCAGACGGGAACCGATTGAAAGCACGACATTTCATCATCGTGGCTTTGCTGGTTCGTCGATGACAAGCATAGAACGGAGGGGGTGCACTGCAATGCAACGGCCTATGGAGTGTCTCTGGATTGTGATTGTTCAGATCGCATCGCGTGTCGTGTCGTATCGCGGGGACATCGTGCGTGCATGTATGGGCAGGTTGGGTTGGTTGAGAGCTTCCTTGGTCCTTGGTCGAGGATACAGTAGATAGTCGAGGTGGAGATGAAATGGTGGACGAGGAGAGGCGAGGGCAAAACAAAGGACACAGACTCCCGTGTCCGTCCCCGTCCCTTCCCGTTCTCGTCTCGCAGTTTCAGGTACGTACTTCGTACCGCACCGCACCGCACCGTACCGCACCTGCCTCCTCCAAACCGTTCCTTCTCCACCTGCTCTCGACCACCACCAGCAGGCAACAGCCTGGCTCACAGGTCTTTCCATTTGTAGCAACTCTCACCTTGATGACCCTGATGACTAACATGGCGGCGCCGAGGTCACCCGATGCGGTTGGTGAGAAAATGTAATGGAAAGGTACGTATCTCCATGTCGCCTAAACGTCTGCCTGGCCGGATACGATACACCCAAGTCCTTCAATGACTGACTGACGTCCTGAAGTCCTTGACTGAGATACGTACCTATCTGTCATTGGCTAGTGGCCGCGTCTTTTCCAGGTCCCAGAACGCCGCACGCCACCATAACCAAACGCGTCAATCCATCCATCCAGACACACACACACACTCATGATAACCCTCCCATCCTTCGCCGCGACGCTTCCACTTATTGCGTCCTTCCAGTCGCCGCCCTCTCGCCACTTAGGCTCTCTCTGGTGACAGACGCGCCCGTCGTTGCGTGGTCGGAAGCCAACCAGTACTTTCATTTCCGCCAACGCTGGATGAAGATAGCCGCCACTGCTCGTTTTGCCACGACCGGCTTTCGGACCACCTTGATGTTTCAACAAGGCATCCGTCTTCCAGTCAAAGATGACCATTGATCGAAACGCACGCAAGGCTGTAGGATTCAATCCCCTGACGCCCGCACATATTTCGCCGGCACGAGATCACCTCTCCAGCCCCAATTTGGGAGCCGTTTCCAATCCGTCCCGCTTCCGGAGGCCGCTCGGAAAGGCACGGGTGAATTCATTCTTCTCTCCATCAGACGCTCTACGCCAAGTTCAATTTCCACATGATTCGATTCTGGAAAGGATCTTCTACTCCCTCGGAGCTGCGTGTATATGGATCCAGCCACGACGAGAAGCGACCTGCCGTGTTCCCATCATCGAGCTTACAGCCTTGCAAGGCAGATTTCCTCCCCCTCTGCGGAGCAGCGCCTAGCGCCACGGGGCATGGATGAGCCCCAACCCCAACCCCAACCCCCCCTCCCCTCTCCCTCCACTCCTAGGGCTGCCTCCGAGTTAGGGCCGGGCCTCCAACCAAGAGGGCAACTTTCCCGGGCATTTGCTTCTAGAAGATGGCGCGTGCGCTCAGGAACAGTTTCATGACAGGGGCAGCAGTCCTATTCTTGGCCTCGGTGTGTCATGCAGATGAGCCGACCTTCCAGCACGTTTTTCCAAGAACGACTCTTCAGAGGCAGATCGCCGTTGTTAAGGTTCGTGCACGTCTTCACATGCCAATATCCAGGTTCAAGGATGCCTTCATACAGCGTCGCAACCGGTTCGTCATGTCGCGAGATTTAGCAACCAGCCCATGCTCACGTTACGGCGCGAGTGGGCTTGCCTGAAGGGCCGAAAAGTCGATTTGTCCATGTCGTAAAATGCCATCTTCTGACAGCCCACCGGGACGAGAGAGAAAATAGCCCCTCCAAGGTTGAGATGGATCTGGCACAACTACAATGACGGCTGCGAGACGCCGCCTCGGTGTTTGAATCAGAGCCCAGTAAGACCAGAATAACCTGACCCAAGCTGAAGCAGCAGTAAAGCCAGTTCCGAGTTGCAACCAGATCCATGTTGACGAAAACCTTATGACAGGTCACCTAATGCACTCCGTTTACAGCCATGTTTTCAATCTACGGCGACAACGCCCTGAGCTTCATCAAAGAGCACATTACACGCTCTCTCGTTTCTATCATCCAGACGATTAACCCAATTTAGCCCGGCCGCAGTCCATCCATATGTGCTCCTTCTCGCAGGGTACAGCCGTAGCCCTACCGGTTCCATTCCTGTATCCCAACGACCGTGACGTAGATCAATATAAGTATCACGAGGCAAGACGGCAGTCCAACCGTTACCGTCGCAAGACCATAGCCCAAGATTCTTGCCCCCAGACCAATATCCTTGAACATACCAACGACAAAAGATGCTAGCACTAGACCCCCCAGCATCAGAAAGACCAACGCTCCAAGCTTCTGAAAGGCTTGCCGCCATCTCTCATACAGCATCCGAGATCGCTGCCGGTTTTCGAGCTCTTGAAGGGAAGCCACAAGGAAGAATAAGAGGAGTATGACTAGAACCAGAGCTCCAAGCAGAACAACTACCCCAAAGAAGTCGTAAATCAGACTGCCCAAGTCTTTGAAGCGCGTGCCCATGCTGAGGATGCCAGCGGAGAGCGACAGCGGTAGAAACACGGTAGCCAGCAGGGTCGGTATCTTGACGTTGTCCGACTGTTTGACGTTCCATGACAGGTTGAGCAGGTCCAGCCGGTGCTGCAGGTCATCCGACATGCCCGTTAGGCGGGCCGTGACTTCTCGGCAGCAGCCACGGACGTCGGTAATGATCCATAGGAACTGGTTGTCTGACTCTCCGTTTATTGCCGTTACAATTTCCAGCAAAGACTCGCACGTAGACGTGATATCCTTGGCAGAGCCAGATAACTGACGGTAGATTATGGAGTCGGTCATGATAGACCTCATGGTCCACGCCCGCAGTTGCGAGTATTGCGGGTCGAAGATACGCATACGCGGTCTCGCATATGAGGCCTCGAATTCTTCGAGGAACGCGGCGTATGCCTTAAGGTGGGCATGGTAGACCTGTAACATAAAAACTTGTCGGATGTTGTTTGGCTTTTGGACACCACAGTATTCGCCATCGAGTCTCCTTAGCTCCGTTACGAACCTCTCTGCTGAATAGGTATGAGATGGCGACCAGTTTGGCATGTTCATCGAATCGCGTCTGGTAGTTGTGGACACGAATGCTTCGCACAGAATGTGGGCTGAAACCGTTAGCAATCCTGACCGGTCATCTCCTTGTCAAGACAGGATCTAGTCTACCTTCTACAAGATTACTTCTGCTCTGAGAGATCTTCACGTGGCGTATTAAGTGGCCGCAATGCCGACTTGGCCAGCTTTGGTCGTCCGGATGGATTGTCCAGGGTCGTAGGTTGGACACGTCTCCAGACCTGTCCGCCTCAGAAGTCAAAAAGTCGTAGCTTTCCAGGCGGCACGAAATCCCCAGGCCATCATCGTCCGAAATTACAGGACCAGATTGCCACTGAGCGGCCACTCCCTGAAGCCCGGGGATGGATTTCTGGCGCCGTGTGTATGGTGGTGCTCTTGGTACTTCCATCGGCCTGTTGGCATCAGATCGGTCGTCCTGTAGCGGAACCTGCTTCACGACTATGTGAAGTATCGCATGGGAAGAGGCTGCTGGCGGCTCAACAGATTCGCCTTGAGAAGATGGGTTTCCGGTGGGGTCCACACAAATTGCGATGCTGTTCTCGTAGCTGGGGTTGTATTTGCAGTATTCTACAGGCACCGATTCCAGCGGCGGAACCTCAAAAGTGCCTTCATACATATACAAGGCACGTCTCCAGAGCGAGAAAGCGAGAATGGTCTCGAGATGATCCCCAAAGCCGAGGCCATGATCCCCAAAGCGTCGGCCATGATTCAGACTGAGACTGGACAATAAAGAAAGACCCTTCACCGAGAAGACGCCGTCGCGGGCCGGAGTGAACAGGAATATATTGTTGTCGTGGGAGGGCAGATTTACTGAGAAGAGAAGAGTTCAACAAGAAGAATATTGGTTTAAGGCTTTGAATACCAAGCGGCAAGGCTTTAGGCAGGGCAGGGCTGCCTGCACAGTATCAGCTGACGAGGCGCTGCGCTGGCTTTGCATGAGCTTGCCGCAAGTGGCAGGACCCCATGTCCGCGGAGTCCAGAAAACCCCGTCTGCCACCTAAAGCTATTCTGTAGATCGTGTGCAGTCTGACGATTATTACTCTCTTGAGTAGCTGCTGTTTTGATAGGAACAAGGGGGGTTAGAGTATGCAGTAGGCCCACCTTGAAGCCAGACTTTGATTCAGTGCCTCAAGCGTGACCATTCTCACACTAATTCTTAACTACAATACCCATGATATTGTTACAATAGCATATTCCCTATTGACCTCAGGATTACTTACCAAAATGCTCTTTTGGCCTATAGGGGGTTTTATGGTCTATTTGGTACTATATCCTAATAAGTATTGTAATATTCAAAGAGTATTGAAATTCAAGCTGTTCAATGAGGTTTGTAGATCAGAGCTGTCATCCTTTATTGGTTTTTCTATCAACATCAAACGCGGATATTTAATCCTCTGCTTTGATAAGATATGCCCCATCACGGAACCGAGAAGTTCATAACCATCGAGGTTATCGCTTACCAGTAGCTCTGCCTAGCCATTGGGGTGTGGTGCTGGTCTACCTACTCAATTTGTCTCAAGTTTATGGAGCCATGGTCTAGTAGTCTATTGGCCATGGCTGTAGACGCTTCAGCAACATGTCGTCATCCAAGACGTTGGGCAACGTGAAATATCTTAAGGTGCGGGGTCACAGCGGATTAACATTTCAAGTCGGCTATACAACTCCGCACCAACTTATATGTAGGCTGGCTGCTTCAGCCCATCAATAAAAGCACCCATCAGTTTCGGTACCTTTCTTCATCGATTTCCTTTCACGTAGCTAGTATTGTGGCGAAACATGCAAACACCGCGACGATGACCACCGAGTTCCCCTTCAAAGTAAGTCATTGGCATCTCTGGTTCAGGGGGAACCGCCGACTAATAATGGCCAGCTTGCCAACGGCGACCTTCTCAAGACCGATGCTTACGTCCACGGGTCCTGGGTAGCGGCATCCTCAAAGAAGAGGTTCGACATTGAGGACCCGGGGACCGGCAAGGTCTTTGCCTCGAGCCCGGACTTCGACCGCTCCGATGTCGACGCCGTCGTCAGATCGGCCCACGAGGCGTTCCAGACCTACCGCCTCGAGAACCCGAGGTCGCGCGCGAAGAAGCTCCTCGAGTGGGACCGGCTCATCCGCGAGAACCGGGACGACATCGCCCTGGTGCTGACCCACGAGTCCGGGAAGCCGCTCGCCGAGGCGCAGGGCGAGCTCGACTACGCCCTGGGCTTCACCTGGTGGTTCGCCGGGGAGGCCGAGCGCGTCCGAGGCGACGTCTCGACGCCGTCCGCGCCCAACAGGAGGGTGCTGATCATCAAGCAACCGATCGGCGTGGCGGTCGCGCTGGTTCCCTGGAACTTCCCGATCGCGTGCGTCCCTTCATTCTGTTCCTTGCTCGCTTCAGGTGGCTGACACTCTCGGCAAGGATGGTTCTGCGCAAAGCCGGCGCCGCCCTGGCAGCAGGTTGCACCATGGTCGCCAAGCCGTCCCCCGAGACCCCTCTGACTTGCCTCATCCTCGCAAATCTGGCCAGCAAGGCCGGCTTTGGCCCGGGTGTATTCAATGTAATCACGACTTCGCTGGAGAACACACCAGAGGTTGCGGAGGCACTCTGCAAGCACCCCCTGACGAAAAAGGTGTCATTCACCGGGTCCACGAACATTGGCAGCCTGATTGCGAAGCACTGTGCCGAAGGGCTCAAGAAGCTCACCTTGGAGCTCGGGGGCAATTGTCCTTTCATCATCTTTGACGACTGCAACCAGGAGCAGGCGCTCGAGCAGCTGCTTGCACTCAAATGGAGACACGCAGGCCAGGCATGCATCACCGCAAACCGAGTGTATGTCCAGGATGGCATCTACGAGCAATTTCTCGAGAAACTGGTTGAGCGGACCAAGGAGATCAAGATGGGACACGGATCCGAACCCGGTACCACTATGGGTCCCCTGACGACGCCGCGCGCCATCCCCAAAGCCCAGACCCATGTGAAAGATGCCGTGGAAGCGGGCGCAAAGGTTGTCCACGGTGGCCGCGTGGGAGCAGAGGCCGGTCTGGCGGCTGGGTACTTCCACGAGCCTACCATCCTGCGCGACATGAAGCAGTCCATGCTCATCAGCAGAGAGGAGACGTTTGCTCCCGTCTTGGGAGTGTACCGCTTTTCCACCGAGGACGAGGCAGTTCAGTGGGCTAACGACACGAGTATGGGTCTTGCGAGTTACTTTTTCACGAAGAATATCGACCGCACGTGGAGACTGATGGAGAAGCTGGAGGCCGGCATGATAGGCATGAACACTGGGAACTCGTCAGCGGCAGAGTCTCCTTTTGGTGGCATGAAGCTGTCCGGGTACGGAAAGGAGTCCGGTAAGGACGTGGCTATTGAGGAGTATCTTGTTTCCAAGACTGTTACCATGACCTTGGAGGATCACTACTGAGGGTATTACAAATAATTTCTATTATGTAAACGCCACGATGTACAATGTGCCCGTCGTGATGCTGGCACTTGATAAAGTTCGGTTGACGATAGTAATAGCTGAATGCCAGGGCGCACCAGGAGCCCACGGTAGCTGGAGACCCGAGATAAGCGCCATCGCTGGCAAGCATGTAGACATCCGCTACGGAGTACTTCATTCCAGGCATTGTGAGTCGGTTTCGGGTATCGCTTCGAATCCGGTGGGAGCGACGAAGATGCCGCATCTGCCGTTATAGCATACACCTTCCTCTACTTTGTTGCCGCAAGCTCGCCCAACCGAGGCGGCATATGCATCGGGAGATTCGGTTCTCTTCGGGACACTTTTCAACACCCGCGGGATCAGGATCAGGGGAAGAGCTTCGCCTCGAGGTCTCGGTGCTATGGACCTGTTAGGCCGGGCAAAACTACGGGAGCAGACAGCGGAAGAGAGAAGCTTACCGGCAAGAACAGATTCCGATGTCAGAAGCAGAGAGAAAACAAAGTGGCGGGGCCGCATGGTTCGAGTGATTGACGGGGACTTTCGCTAGCTTGTCGCGTGAATCGATGGGCTCATTGAAGATGGGAAAAGTGGCTGGAAATGGTAATTCGCGCACTCGGAGTCTTTTGGGAAACCCGCAAATTTTGTACGAACGCAAAAGCTGGAGAGTCGTATCTCCTGATCGACCTTCTCTTATGGTCCGTCCTGGATCGGCAGCCGGGCTGACGACCACGACTGGTGTCGCCTACTCGATATGTGATACTTGTTTCGGAGGCTGTGCCGTGAGACGATGACAGATTGCGGGGCCGCGGATCTTTTGAATGGCCTGTAGTCCGCCGATCATGCCAGAACTGTACACCTGTTCTTGTTCTATCGTGATTCGTCCGACATACCTCATGCAAATACTGGCCGGGATACCCTTGATGGCGTCAGCCGACGAGAGTCTCTCTGGTCGCACTTCGTGACAAGGAACCCACTCATCACCGATATAAGAAAAAGCAAAGCATTTTGCATGGAAACCCGATTCCCGAACAACATTTGCTAATGGTTACGCCTGGTTGTCAAGCTAGAAAGCCTGAGCTGCGAAAAACGTGGTTCATGTTGAGATTACAGGGCGAGCACGCGTTTCTACGTGCACGGTGACCGGTACTGCATCAACTTGGCAAGTTTCACGTATGACATAGCCTATTCTGTCGCTAACTGCACATATAGACTCATTCTGGTAGGTTCTGGTCAGAAACTAGAAAGGTGACAAGTTACTATGCTGCAGAGCACCAACCTGATCAAATGTATCTTCTTCAGCTTACTCTTCCGGGATAGACGACGTTGTTTTTGGATGGGGTCCGGGGAAAGGGGTCATGAGTGAAGGTTAAAAGCGCAGACTAATGCAGCCAGACCCCGTTTCTTGTGGTTTAACCAGTAAATCATACTGTGAGAATGCTCTGTTTATGCTAATAGTTTTCTCTCTGCTTAGAAACATCTACACACCTTTGACGGTTCTCAACATCTTATTTGTAATGCTTCTAACCTTCTACCATAGAACTGCTTTGTAAGGTTTAGTTTCCCATTCCGTCAAAGTATGACATTAGCAACAGCTGATGTGGGTGGCGAGTAAGCATCATATCATCACAGTCTTGTAGTTATATCACGGTATCACCA
Organism: Colletotrichum cereale; assembly: GCA_034509685.1. Lineage (NCBI taxonomy): Eukaryota > Fungi > Ascomycota > Sordariomycetes > Glomerellales > Glomerellaceae > Colletotrichum > Colletotrichum cereale. Next base: position 15,520 of record JASUDE010000474.1, on the reverse strand, counting down.
AGAGCTATCAGCAACAAGGTTGTTCCCCTATCAGCAAAGGCCTCTTGTGTAAAGTCACAACAGGTGGTATACAAGTAATGACTGTGTACGCTAACTACATAGTTACTGGAAATCCTTTTATAGTAGTTTCGTGTTCCCTGGGTTAAATCCTTTTGCTGCCAAGACTCGTCACAAAGTCATGTCATCTATTCCGTCATCATATTTCAAACGATACGTAACGTCTTTGTAGAGGTTTAATGACTTGTTTAAAATTTTCTAACCCTATATCTTGGTTTTATCTTGTCTTGGTCTGGGAGACTGGTTGGTTAAGATTGAACGAGCAATCAAACAAGCATCCAGACCATGACAGCTTTCACCAGACTATAGCATTCTTTATTTTTCCTCCTTCCCGACAATCTTCTCGCCTTTGATGACACCCTCGTAGTCCTCGTTGTGGGTCATGAAAACATCATCGTTGAGATGGCGATGCCTGAGCCAGAACACGATCGTTTGGAAGAATAGGGCAATACCGGGGGCAGCCCAGGCCCAAATGAGATGTGGGTCCGCGATAGCTGGCAGCAGGATCTGACCCAAAGCACTGCTTAAAGCCGTCATAAAGAGGAAGAGAGCAACAACAGTTGATCTCATGTGCTCGGGAGCACGAGCGTACGCCAGCTCATACGCCGTAACGTTGATAAAGATCTCTGACATGGCGCCAAGGGCGACATTGGGTATCTGCCACCAGATCGAGAGGGGCGAGACGCCATCGCAGTCACTTGCATTGTAGCCGCTTTGAAGATATGTTAGCATCGTCTGTGGCTTACAATTTTGAGGAATGAACACCTACCAAGGGCTTGTCTCATATACGCGCCATTGAACCAAGGCACCGATGACAGACGAGATTGTGGCAAGAACGAATCCAATTGTCATTCTGCTAATGCGGCCGATTTTGATGTTCCTGCGTTCGAGGAAGGGGTATACGACGTTGGCCATGAACGGGGAGAAAACAATGATAACCAAGGGGTTGAAATGGCTGAGCAAATCGTTGGGCGCGCCGTCAGATGTCATGGCGGCTCCCTGGTTGCTCGACACATTACCAACGCCACCATCGTTCAAGAACCAGATAGGGATGTACAAGAAAATCTGGACGGCTTGCCACGTGCGGCGTGCGTCGTCGACATCCTTCTGTGAATAACCGACAGGGACGCCTCTCTCCGCCAGGACGGAGGGTTTGACGTTCTCCCAGAAGTTCTTTGAGAATATATTGCCCTTGCTAGCCTTGAGGCCCGAGGTGGTGATCTTGACAAAACGGTTGAGGTCGGAGCCTTGGGGCGGGACTTTGACGGTGCGCTTGTATGTGACGCCAAGCAGAACCGGCAACAGGAAGTATACGACTCCCGGCACGAGGTAGGCCAGCCAAAAGCTGTGATACTTCTCGATGTAAACGACCGCGATGGAGAAGAAAGCGCCGACGTTGATGAAGGCATAGAAGATCAACATGATATGGCTGATGGTGGTCTCGGGATCGACAATGACCTTCTCTCCCGACTTGAGCACCTTGGTGTATTCCCGCTGGTGCTTGTATTGGTCGATGACGGTCGGCGCGACATTGGGCTTGAAGATACCGGCTCCGAAGGCGAGGAGAAAGTAGCTGATGAGGAAAACCGCAACGGCAACTGCCTTGCTGCCCTGCAAGACAGCAGGAGCAGCGCCAGCGATCATGATGACATGGGCAACACCGCCGATGAAGACACCCCATGCGATGGTTTTGTACCTACCAATCTTGACGTCTGCAATCCAAGCTCCAAGAATGGGAATGAAATAGGCCAAGAAGGTGAACAACAGACCCAGCGCCGAGGCTGTCTGAAGTCCGAGGCCGAGAGCGCCAGCATGAGAGTTGGGCTTGGAGGGGTCAATGGCACCGGTGCCAGGGCCGCCTTCGGGGAGGGGAAACTGAAGATAGTTGTTGAAAGCTGCCTTGACGCCATAGTACGACGCCCTCTCGGCCATCTCTACTACGCAAAGCGACCATGCTGTTATGGGGATCGAATCGGCGACTTTGCGCAACGTCGAGCGCTCCTCCTCCGTCGGTGCCGGATAAGACTCGTCGTCTGCAACGGAGCTTGTATGCCCGAGAGACATATTTTGGGATTCCGCATCGAGAGCGGTGACATATTTTGTCTTTTCGGGTTGTACGCCTTGGTCGGAGTCGGGCTCGACGACCTTCTGCACCTTGGTGTCAACGACGTTCTCGGCTGTAAAGCGCGTCAATGGCTGCTCGGACGCTCGTCAAAGTGTTTGCGCATCTCTTACCCATGTTGGGCGGCTTCGCTCTTGTTTGGCTTGGCAGCAAAGGATGAAAGAGAGACAAATCGCTGAAGAAGCCAAAGAACCCGGGTCCTGCTAACTTCCGCCTTCTCCTCCTCTAATATGTTATCTGTGAGCCCATCGAATCCTTGCATTCATACCAGGACAGGACCCTGGGAACTAGGCTAGATCGGCTCATTGAACTCGTCCAAACCCAACGCTTTGCCCAGCAGTCCAAGGCGGGGCCAAGGTTGATCGCGAACTTGCGGAAGCTTGTTGCGACATTGGCTCGGACTCCATCCATATCCCTGTCCCCGGTGGGCGGGCGGCAGGCATTCGACAAGCTCTATATCGACCTGAATGATATCAAATATTCATGTTTAGGCCGACTGTTTTTACCACTCAATCCAGAATGACTAGATGATTGGTAGATTAAACCTGCGTGGACGTGGACTGAATCAGTTGCTCGTGAGACACTCATCTGATAGGAACGGTCAAGGGCGTGCTGCTGTTACATTGCCCACTTCCCCAGCCGCCGTGAGCCAAACGCCCGCATCAAATATGGAGGCGGACCGGGATCACCGTACTTATCAGTCTTCACCCACCAGCTCCCCATGTCATGATACCGATTGCGTGATCGCAAAAGGTGGGGGTCGCTTCGCACAGCACCGAAAAAGCGCAAAGGAGCATTGCGAAGGGATGAAATTTGATATGACTTCCCCCGTTCCTCTGTTGGCCATGGAACGGAACGGCCGAAAGCTTATTAGAGGTCTTAAGGCGTTTTCCAGCTTAGTCGGGCGAGCTGTTGTGAAAACCTGCGATGTCGCCATAATCCACCCATATTCCATCTTGGCTCTCGTTGCGTAATAGATATCAACGCGACCCATTGGAGAGTATCGGGGTTGGTACGCCGAGGCATCCGTCAAAATTCAAAATGCCGTCATCCTTCTTTCGCTCTAGACTGTTCTCTCAGAGGCTATATTTAACTGAGTCATCCAGCCGGCCAAAAAGGCAGCATTTCTTGTTCTTGTCTCTGAACAACTTTCGCGGAAGCTTTGACTTTGTCAATGCTTGGCTGTGGTAATCCCCCTAAGAGCCCCCGCTCACCATACAGGGTTACTCACCGTGGAACCTTTTTTTCTATTCTTATCTCCCAATCTTCCTTTTCGGGAGCGACGCAGAAGAGCAGATTGGATTTGGTAGTCACTGGAGAGTCCTCGAGTACAAAGCTGAATCCCTTCCTCTGGTCTGAACATGATCCCCTTTCTTGTGTCTTACAGAGAGCAACCGCAAAAGCCGCATCCAGAAGGCCAAAGCGGAACTGACGCTCGGCCCGAAGCAGAATGTTAGAATGTCATCCGAATCCAGTACTCCAGAGCATAACCCAAACCGTACTTGATAAGGTAAGTGAATGCACAAATGGTCTTTACTTTGGCATACAGGTGGCATACAGGTATGGACATTGCTTTTGTCAGCGGTGTGAGAACACCCGATTGTCTAATAGTCATTGTTACAAGCGATAAAAGGACAAAAGAGCTGATAGCAGCTTTGACACTTCGTTCCTGTCGTCCGTGCGTTATACTTGAATTACACTGATCATTATGGCCATTAACGCGAAAATTTGAGCGAGGCCGAGCACGTCATCGGGACAACAATCTTTGAAACAAGCTGTAATTAAAAACATTGAAACGGAACCGAGTCTTTCAATACAATGAGCACTGTTTATTCCAGCGTGTTTCCTCACTACACAGCAATGCGGAAACGCTGGTGGAGCGCACCCGAACCTAGAGATTCAAGGACCGGGGGCCAATCAGCTAATTCTGTGTGCGGTGAAGCTTGCTTCAGAACCACAGATAGTACCATGAGAGCAGTGGAAGTTGTTTCGGCTACATTGCGTCGTATGTCGTCAGCTGTTGGGCCGGCTGCAATGCAGTGAACGGGGCTTGCCAGATGTTGATAAAGTATTTTAGATGATATGTCAAGAAGGTTATTAGTAAGGATGCCCTAATAACTTCTCTAGCTTCTGTTTACTTTGCCTTACTTGGACTTCGGACAAGCTCAAGAATCGACAAGTCAACAGACGGAAGTCCATGTCCTGAAACACGTATTTCAGGCTTTTACATATGGCATGCTATCTCAGGGTATCCCCATATGTGCGGCTGAATGTGGAAATTGAACCTATAAGCTTATACACAACAACCCTCAATACGCTGCTTTGTCCCAAACTTATCACACTACATTTATCAATGAGCTTGTTGAATGGCAATATGACTTCTGAATACTCTAATTCCGTCCAGAATAGATTTTGGTTACTAACTCCAAGTCAGTATGCTCACTTATAAAAATTACCTAGATTGTAACTGTGGTGTCCTAATTCCTTTGGCTTAGTGCACTTGTATAATAGGTCATCAAAAATATGAACAAACTTGCAGGAGTCCGTTGAGGTTACTAGCGAAGTGGTTGCTTGAGTTCAAATACCAACTACAATCTAACGACCAGGCACCAAGCCATGCTTGTAGCTCATACATACACGCCGACAACTGAAGCCCTTGAATAAGAAATTCACATTAACTGGATTTATGCTCGTGGAAAAACTTTCTTTGCATCACGTCATACTGATTATACGCGGTTGCCAGTCCTCCTCTGACGGCGATTTCGAACTCAACTCCAGAAACTTAGTTGTGATCTGCCTAAAGGTTTTACCTTCTTGACCAACCAGGCTCCAGGCTCCAGACTCCTATCTCGCCATGGAAGTACTCGAAGATCAAACTTCTTGTTATTGAGTTTCCTCAACAAGAGTGGCCCATCTTTTCAGCTGCCTAGCTCATGTTGCCGAGGCAAACAACTATTGAGATCGGAATGCCATAAGATACAGCAGTTCCCATTCAACCACGCTTTTTCTACCTGATCATTCATCTTTCTATCGATTCTTTGGATCAAAGTACACAGACCATCATGAGTGTGCTTTCCACCACGGTCATATCCTATAAACCGAGCTGCTGGGCGTCGCAGCCGACACTGGACCAGCATACCCTTTTATGCACAGTATGGCCTCAGTATCTAAGCCTACAGGAGGCATGCGACATTATCAAGCAACTCGATAGCCAGGGTTGGCTCAAAGATCAACAGCTTCTTTGGAGCGGTACGAACGAAGCTGAGGTTCACAGAATAGCCAACGAACATGGAATGCAGACTCTTCGAGCTGTTATGGGGCCACTGATGGATCCAGATAATCCATCGTGCCTTAAAGCCCGGAAATCCTCAAGTGCATGGAGCAAATATATCAAGGGCGCATCTCTTATATTTGCGTGGCACATATCCCAGGGGGAAGTTGCGACAATCATGACGCCTCCACCGCCCGATTGTTTTCATCCGTCAGAGATGACAAACCTTCAAGACATTGAGCTCCCGGTCCTCCAAGGATGCTTAGGGAACCGACCTGTCAGCCGGATCTTTTTGTGGCACCCTACCGTCAAAGGCGCAGAATCCTTTCGGTACCAGATTTGGCCTGTCGACCATACCTCTTCTTGGTACGACAAGTTTGAGCCCCTGGCACGGAGGGAAAGTACATGGAGGAGGGTCAGCAAACACCGAGGTTTGTTATAAGGTACTCACTGCAGCGATGATTCATCCTGTTGACTCGAGACAGTATCGACGAGCTGGGCAGTAAAAACAGACGTTCGCCATTTCATCGTTGCAGAGACGTATGCACCGCTCCAACGAACATACTTGAAATCGGCCGAAATTATTATCAACGTCTGCTATGAACTGACTCTTCTGGCCAAGCTTTCTTTACATTGTATACTCCTCCTTACCATGGTGGCTCGACTACTCATCCAGATTCTTATTCGTGATGAGACTGATTTGGATGAGACTGGAAGAGTCAAGACTCAACCTTTTGTTCCTGATTCGGGCCATAAAGCAAAGACCGGGAACAGTTGCGTGTCTTCAGAAGTCAACCAACGCAATGAGATTCGAAGTGGTAAAGCTGGCGAAGTCGAGCAGTCTCCGTTGCATCTGGTCACCGCCGACGCTTCTACCGCAACTGGTCTGGCAGACTGCTCAACAAAAGACAGCCCTACTACAGTTGAGAAGGTCTGCGCGCCTATTTTGGTGCCCGTGGAGTCTTCAGCACCAGCCGAGGGCAGTGATTTGTCGCCGAAACTGAGCAAGAAAGCAGCAAAAAAGTTGAGGAAACTACAAAAGAAGCAAGAGAAGGTCATGGCAGAGGCCGCGCAAGCCAGTTCTACTACGGAAGGTCAATTGGCTGTCGGGGTATAATTACCCAAAATGCAACACTCACTTTGGCAGATAGCAATACGATACTTGACCAACTCTGAGGTTGCCAGGTTTCAAGATCTGGGGATCATTTATGTCGAGAGCAGACTATGTGTGTCGTTTTCCATGGGTCGCCCTATGAGATACGCAAGTAGAAACATATTACATGTCCCCTGAGAGTGGTTGGGGGAGTTCACACTCATAGAAACGACACATGTACGAATGAACTTGGATATCTTGCCCTCGATGTTTTTCAAGTAAACGATGTAATAGGGAGTTGAGGATGCTCATGAAAACTGAGAGCTCCAAGGTAATGACGTGTTAACGGATGTGGTATGACTATAGACGCCAACTTCTTTGCCAGTGTTATCTTTTGAAGACAACACCAAACAGTTGTACCCCACTTCGTGAACATTAACTTGCAGCATATTATTCTTCACGAGTCAAAGTCACCAGCATCCCAGATAGATTCACCAAGTAGTTCAGTCCATCCATCATTAAATTCCAGGTTTGTTAAATCAGGCCAACACTGCAAGAGCTGTGGAACGACGACCATTGCCGCCAATCGCTCAGCCGTGCGATGAAGGAGGTGATGTACGGTTACGTTTCGAGAGCTGTGGCGGCCGCGGTTCTATCAACTCAGTAGTTCTACGAACCACAACAAGGGTCCGCGAGGTTCTCAACTCTGTTTTCTTACACACAATTAGAACTGCCGACATCAAGCTGTTCATCTAGATGAACTTGAAGGCTTCGCATTTGGAAATTGACGATCTCACATGTCTTCAGCATTACCCTCTAACAAAAACATGTGAAGTGCCATCCATTACCCCGGACTTGACATCACAATACTACAGATCTGCGACGCCATCTGGACCCCTATTACTATGACCAATTCAGACTTATCATCACCCCGCCTCATCTATCAACAACCGAGCTAGCATAGCCGCTCTGTCCCGCAAAAGTCGTAACACCCAGAGGTGATCAACAACGTCCCATCCCTCTTCCAATCGACCTCATCCATCCAAGCATGCATTGAGCCCGAAGAATGCGGAGATGGAGGAGGGGCTGAAGAGGAGGTCGAACGGTCCAGGCTTCGGGACGATCGCTAACGTCATACAAGCCATCCACACTTCCATCACTTCAGGGTCTTTTCTGACCGATAGCCAACCAAGGGGTGTTCGGGCAAAGCAGAGGGTAGCAACACTTCGCACCCTTTCGAGCAGGTCTGTAGGCCACGATCTGCAGTCGACAGCCCATCAAGGAGAAAGGAGGCGCCTCATCGAACCCTGGAAAGTCCTGTTGCAGGATGTCTGTGGGCGTTGTGGACGACATGTGAGAGGCCAATGGCTTGGGTGTCAACCTCACACCCACAGAGGAAGAATGTCGCAGCACGCCAGCGCTTCTGCAGCACACAGCTTCAGGCCTAGGCGGAGACCAAAAGCAGATGTCAGTTAAAACAGCGACTGAGCGAGGCTAGGCACGGAGGAGGGGGCCACTAGACAGGATAATATCTCCCGACCCTCCACCTCATATGTCGAGAATCATCCGAGGGGGAGGGTCCTGTTGGGGCGTTCATGTACGAAAGGGGATCAGAATCCCGTACGCAACAGGCCCAATGGAGAAGATATTACGACTTCCCATGTGCTGTGGTGGTGTGCAAGAAGTGGCGTCGGTTGAGCGATATCGTCCCATAGTTCCAGCGATCAATACTTGACAAACGCAATCAATTGGCAAACGCTACCGATACGTCGAAACAATATCGACAGAGCATTGTTCTCCGATACCGCAAGGACGTGAGGAGCATAACCCAGCAAAAGACGCACAGCCTCGCGCCAAGTTGACTTGCCTACTGGACGAGAGAGGTTGAGAAGACGATGGACGGGAGGGTAGGGAGGGGGTGAAGGTGATTGAGGAATCAAAAGACAGCGAAGAGCCACGCCCCCCCCCCTCTCAACCCGCTCCCTACGGCATCTAGAGGCCCTGCCAACGCCGCAGAACCGTAGTTCTTTTCCTTTTTTTCTTTTCTTTTTCTACTACAATCTCCCTCTCTTTCGCCATGCCATACCATGCCACGCAACGCAACGCAACGCACTGAATCTTTGCCTACCGAGATAGTCTGTGCCGCCGGCGTTGGACAAGCAGGCGAGGCCCGCGGGCTCTCTCCCAACAGCGCGCACGCACACATGTGCACACAGACTGATGGACTCCACTTGAGGCGAGGTTGGCAGTCTGTCCGAGGCGCGGCTAACGGGCCAGGGAGGGGGGGGGGGGGGGGTGCCGCGTTGTAACGTGCGCGGCGTAGTTTGATGTGTTTTGTCGCCAGCCGCCCCGGGCTTGCATCTGCGATAATGTGCTTGTTGCCCCTGCTACCTCGCCGTACCCCACAACGGTCTGATATTGGTGATTTCTAGGTTGATGGGGCTCGTAGTCGATTACCTTACTGCGTAGTCGTTCCATCTTCTTTAGCCTCAACGTGATATGTGGGAGCAGCGAGGTGGGCACACCGGGGGCTCAGCACGGAGCAAAATCGGGTCTCGCGGGGTTGGGTATTGGTGGTTCGATGAGTCTAAACTACTACACTAATTACACTAATCCCTGGGGATATCGAAACGGGCGGGCTGGACTAGACTCGTCGGAGACGACACTGAATCCACAGATAAGCCGCCTCAGCGGATACCAGAGCCGGTCTGGTTGGATGCTGAAGCCGTCTCAGTTCAGAAGCCCTAGAAGCAGGTAGTCCAAAAGTACCTAGGTAGGCAGGCCAATGGGCACAAACACCTGCGGCTCGTCCACTTGTTGTTCTCAGCAACGGAGCCAACACCGGAGAGGGTGTGGAGAACAATGTGCAATAGGCGGAGGGAGGGGACGATGAGGAGGAGGAGGAGGAAGATCGACATGCCTGTATACCTGCCTGTCCGTATACTGTGCGCGCTTACTATACTAGGTACATGTAGAGCTGTTGCTGCAAGCCGGCACACATAATCCACCCTACTGTGTACAACTAGTTGCCCCCCCCCCCCCTCTACGGCGTGTGTCGAAAGGTATCAACGGCGGCCAAAGGGGTGGTGGTGGTGGTAGCACTTGGGTCAAGCCTCGTCGCATCTTGACACTCGTCGACCGGCGGTGGTCTAGAGCGTAGTCCATCGCATTCTTCCCCCCTCCCCTCGCCCACCATTCACATACATAGATAGTACACGGTAACATGTCCGGATTACAAAAGTATGCAACACACACCTCTCAGCGGCCCCTCTTATCTTGTGGTATCTTGGCCAGGCCTTACCTCGTCCGATCGACGGGACACACTGGCGCTCACACCCGTCCCCCCCACTGACCGACAGCCTCGGGTCTCGGTGTCGGATTACGGCAGGGCACCGATGAACGCCAGAGCTTACGAATGAGGCGAAATCAACGGCAACGTTTTGACTTGACTTTTTAGAGGGGGGAGGCTTTGCTCTCCGGTGTCGAGCGGCGAACTCGATCACCGCCAATACCACCGCCGGCGACGAGTTGCCGTGTCGCCGTCTGCGTGGAACATTGACACACCATTACACAACTCTCTCTCTCTCTCTCTCTCTCTCTCTCTCTGGGCGGTGGAACTGCAACCGCTACTGCAACGTTTTACGCTATCCAATCTCTTGTTGCAACTCAAACCGAGAAGAAAATCCCTCTCTCTGTGTCTCTGACTACAGCGACGGAAGCTTCTCTTGTCACCGGCCTGCGGCGTCCGAGTTACGCTTCTCGACTGCGACCAAAACGTACCATGTAACTTTGATGACCGAAATCATCGACCTCCAGACCCCTACCCCTCGTACCCGCATCCGCATCGGTCGTTGGAACAGACGTGGAGTCCAAGGGTGCCATCACATGTATACTTACTTGTACGTCGCCTCGACGGGCGGCGCCGGCAGCGAAAATCTCTGCAAAAAAGGCGAATCGCGAAGGTAGGGGGGGGGGGGGGGCGTCTACACGGAGTCGGATTCTTGTCTCACGGATGCGCGCCTCGCTGAATTACTCTCTCTTACATTCCCTCCACCATCCTGTGTTTGAATTTGGCATGTTCCGACCATCGGCATCCCAAAAGGCTTTTGCATGCCGCGGATTGGTCGTTTAAACACTCACTCATCTCGCTCCCGTTCCCGTTGCCGCTACCGCTGCCAGGGTTTACATCTTTTTTCTTATTGTTTGCTTTCTCTCTCTCTATCTCTCTCGGTCCTGGCCCCATCTTTGTCGGCGGTTTCGTAGTCCAGAGATGGGTGCCTTATCCGTTGGCTGTCCGTCCTTGGGCTAGATCACCGAAGAACCCTGGTCTTACCATGTAGCAGTATGTGCCTCGGAGGATTTCGCGCGTCGCCCATCGTGGTATGCCGCTGATGGGCGGGACCTGCGAACTCCCATCACCCATCGTGATAACCTTTTCCCTTGTCAGTCAGGCCCACGGCGCCCTTCTACACGCCCCCCTCGATCTGTGACCGCATGGTATTTGATAGCCAACGGGACATGGTGATGACCTTGGGGACCAGCACCCTGTCCTGCCCGTCACTTTACGTCTTGAGGCTCTCCACCGCGCAACAAAAGAACATTGGCAAAATCAACATCTCTCGGCGGCGCCTCTTTTGCGCGCCACGCCCTCTTTCTCTCTCTCTCTCTCTCTCTCTCTCTCTCTCTCTGTTGCTATTTCTGGTAACCCGGCCCCCCTCCCCCCATGTCAGCTTTCCGGCGCACTAGCGGATTAGCAGCAACCTCCGGCCTTGTCCGTCCAAGCAGCGTGAGTGTTGGACGAAACCAGCCAGCGATGGCATCCGCCGCCACCGCCGCCCCTAGCAGAGTTGTAGACAACACCAACAAGCAACAGCAACAGCAACAGCAACAAACAACAAGCTCGTCGACGCCACGCACTCGTCGCGGCCGCCGTCGGCCAGGATGGCTCAAGAACCGGGAGGAGGCACAGGAACAAAAAAAGGCACCGCGCAACTGGCAAAGCCATGCCAGCCTTTCCAGCCTTCCGAAGTCGGCGCTACCGTCCCAAGTGGCATAGTCAGAGCGCATCCCCCATCAGCTACGGAGATGGAGGAGAACTGATGCCGTACACTGTATACAGTATATATCCGGAGAAGCAGCATCCATACAGACACACCGCCCAGAATTAGCTTTCCCCTCTGTGCTCCATGACTGGACTACCTTAGCTACTGGGGCCTTTGGACGTTGCTAAAGACACCCGGGATGGCACTGACACTGGGCTTCCCCCCCCCCAAACCATCCACCAACGGCCAAATCCATCTTTAGCGTTGACATTAGCTCTGGGAGAAACATCCAACTCTGGGAAACCATCCCACTGTGGCACGACTAAGCAGCACCTTGGGTTCCCAACAAAAAAAAAATTCGGTTAGCTTTTTCTCTGTGCTGTTCGCTATCCTCCTCCCCCTCCTCCCCGCCTCCTCATACTCCCTACCCCCTTACCCCCCCGTAGTCGCACAGACTACCCCCCCCTACGAGGAGGCGAACAGCGAAATCGACAAAATCTTCAACCCGGACCGAAGAGCGGGTATGCCTGGGTCCCCTAACGCCTGCAGCAGCTTGGGGGGAGGGTTTCTCGTACTCTCAAACCTGTGCTTGTACCAGTATTAATCCAAGGTTGTGTTTGACATGGCGAGAGGAGAAATCGTCCAGTTCGTGCACAATCCCTCCCGGGTATGGGTCTGGTATGCATCATATATCGAATCTAGATGGAACCCCCTCTTGGCTTGCATCTGCATCCTACTTCAAACCTTGTCGAAGCAGACGTCCTGGGGCCATGCACAACATGGGCCACAAATAGAGAGAGAGAGAGAGAGAGGAAGATAGAAAGTGAGGCAGCAGCATCCGTAGATGGCATGTAGTAAGTAGCATCGTGGCAGCAGAAGCGCCTTCCGCAGTACTCTACGCCAGAGGCAGTAGGTCATGGTTGGTTGGCAGCCCCAGACCTCTCTCTCTCTCTCTCTCTCTCTCTCTCTCTCTGTCTGTCTGTCCTCCGGCGATAACAGCGTCTCATCATCGGAACCCGGTCGCATGCCATACACCATCCATCTATGGCCCATGACTACTGTTACGCAGTACTGTGGTATAGCCTACGACCCATGGCCCATGTCCATGTCCTTGCCCATGGCACCACCACAACCGCCGCCACACGCCGCTGTCTGCAGAGAGGGACGCGCATTCTCACACATTCGCATGCACACCCAGACCGCATTCCGCATACTGCATGCCCATAAGATGCAGGCCGGGGCCCCACGGCCAATCTAGTGCCCTGTACTCTGTCTGTATGGAAAGGGCTTTTGTATGGGTACCACCAGGAACGCATACGAGATGAAAGTCTTGCCCATGTCCAGACAAGGGCCCTTGTGACGGCTAAGGAGGGAGGTGGAGGGCCAACTATGGACCAGAACCAACAGAAAGGTCAGCCTCTTGCACACACCACCACCATCAACTTCCGGCGTTCGTCCTCGTCCCTACTCGCCCGCCGGCCGCTATCACCACCACTACCACTACCACTACCACCGCCGCCATCATCATCATGAAGAGGAACACTCCCGCATTCATCTCTCACCACCACCCCCCCCCCCTCTCAAACCCTCCCGTTGCCCACTACCGCTGCTTTCCCTCGACCACCCCCTTCCCCGCCTCTCGCCCGTTTCGTCCGCGCCCGTCGCGATTCAACCCAAAAAGCCACAATCTTCAACTGATCGTCGGACCCTGGATTGGAAAGGAGGGTGGTGGGAGGGGGAAAACCTGATGCCCTGGGTACATACGCAGAAAGGGTTCAGGTAGCTAGCTAGCTTGCTTGCTGTAGCCCCGGTCGATCTGTGACTGGCCACCGGGGAAGGCATTGCTATACTCGAACCATCTGGAGCCCGAGGGGTCCTGATTTGCATCCTCGCATATGTCCATGTCAATCACACAGGATGAGGGAGAGAGAGAGAGAGAGAGAGGCAGAACTCGGGAGGGGTGGACGATCACCTTTCTCCCAGGACCCCTATGACCTCACGTCAACACGTCTCGTCCATCACAAGCCGTAGATGTCCAACCGAAATCCTATCGTTCGTGATGTAAACCACCATGGTGCGATGTGGTGATGCCTGCCACGAAAAACTCCTCCTCCTCCTCGCCGAGGATTTCTAGATGACGCGAGAAACGTCCCCCGTCGCACTCACATCTCACATCTCGAGTGGTCTGACCCGTCTGCACCATTACGAAAAGAAAACCCCTCCCTTGCTGACTGCGGTTCCCTCCGCCCACCACACTCAACATCCACCACATTTCCCTCCTTTGCGCAACATCCACGGCAAGCGAGGTCGTCATGCAATCTGGCTGCTGCAGGATGACGAGCCTGCGAGATTGCAAGGCCGTCAACGTCGCGAAGAACGCAAAGAACATGGGCACACAAAAAAAGCCTCTCCTCACCGTGGCGAATGGTAAGCAAGCCATGGCGCCATGTCCTTGACCGGCAACCCATCAGCATCCTTCTCGCCCTTCACCACCACACCCCCCACCCTCCCTTACCATCCTTGTGGCCTCGACCAAGAGGAGGGAAAGTTCTCCCGAAATCCTGATATCCATCCAGACTGGCCTGATCCCCTCCGCTGTGTGCCGCACATCGCGACCCAACCCGCTCGCTTCGACGCCAGATATCCCCAACTGTAGAAGAAGCGCCGAGATTGTCCTTCAGCTAGAGGCCTAAGCTGCCAATGTCCCCCGACTTCCCCGTGTCTCCGCCGTTCTCAAAGTACCTTACCTCACCCCCTTCCATCAGCCTCAAAGGAGGGGGGAGGTTCTTCTCCACCACAGCAAGCATGTCCCATCGCCACCATGGGTTGCGGGTTTTTTGTCTTGACAAACAAAAATACGAGAATAGACATAACGTCCGTCCGTCCGCCCAACGAATAACGGATGAGAACTGTATTCCCCCAACGCCGACGGCAAAAGCGCAAGTAAGGGAGAAGAACCAAAAAAACAAAAAAGTAAAACCCCTCGAGTAACGGGGGCTAGCAAAGGGGTTCCCCGGCGCTGTATATGGACAAGGCCATCCTGCCCGTGGTCCCCCCCCCCCCCCCCCCCGGGGGTAAGGGGAGGGTGTCCCGCTCCGACCGAGAACGACTCTCGATTCGGGACATGCTTTCTTCCCCGCAAAATCTCACCTCGTGTCACCCAAAACTCTCTCCAGTCCAGTCCAGTCCAGCCAGAACCCGAGAAGAAAAGACAGGAGTCTCACTCGGCGGCGGAGGAGGAGGAGGGGAGCACTGACATAACAATGAGCTGAGAGAGCACGGTCTAAGCCCAAAACCCAATCACCCCGCAGTCTTCTTTTCCTATCTGCGAAGAGCTTATACTTTGCTACAAAAGCATGTTCCAACGGGTGTCAGCCTTTCCGCCCGCGGCAACGCGTACGAGAACAAGGGGGGTCGGAGGAAAATAGAATAAAACAAACATCAGACTTTGGCCGCGCAGGAGCTGGGCGTCAATCAAACCGGTGATCCGACTCGTCCTTCCCTTTTTTCCGCCCGCGCCCCCCCCCCCCCCCCCCCCCCCCCCCCCCGCCCCAAACCCAACAACGGCCTTGCAGTCTTGGAGGTTTACACCGTTCTAGTCTGCCATGTCCACCTTTTGGCCTTACGAGGTGGGAGATGTGGCTCTTCTCCTTTGGCCAAGTCAAAATAAACCCAAAATACAATAAGATGTTCTCCGATAGTTCTCCGGTTTCAGGGGTCCAATACACTCCTAGGCCTCATTCCTCGCCATGTATCTGTACCGCGCTTTCTTCTCGCCCCTCCCCCTCCAACCCATCCGTGCAGTCGTGCCACGATGGAAATCCCACCATCGTTGCCATCGCCCAATCTTGGGTTTCGACGTGTCCGGGGATCGCCGTCGCGCCTAAAGTTACAAGTCGCAGACAAGACGCTCCCCGCCGTGACCACCTCCCTTC
>JASUDE010000473.1:0-36669 GCA_034509685.1 Colletotrichum cereale | reverse complement strand
GTGTGCTACGGCAGAATAGTGGGTCCGACGGAGCCGGATCTCGGTAACTGCTCCGGCAAAGCCGGAGATCTCGGCCGGGCTCTAGCCCGTGACAAAAGCGTATTTTAACTACGTTTAAGAAATTAACTATAGTAATCTCTTTTTTAACTTGTAGGATATTCTAGGTATAGGCGTATAGATATATAAAGTGCTAATCTTTATACTAGTAAGTAGGATTAACTCTACCTTTTATACGTTTAAGCACCTAGTAATACTTAGTCCTTATAGTAATCTTAGTAAAGAGGTTATTAGGCGTAAGGTTAAGTTTAAGATAACGTATAGTGCGTTAGACTATAGCTCTACCTATAAAACCTATATTCTACTATACGTTTACTAAAAGACTAAATATAACAGTTTTACTTACCTAGTTAAGAACTATATAGTAGCTTTAAACTTACTAGGCGTAAACTAAAGCTTATATACTATATTCTTTTATTCTTATATTAAATTCTTCTTTAACGTCTAAAAACGTAAGGATATATCTTTTAGGTACTAGTTCTATAAAAGGTAGTATTTCTAAAATAACTATAGGGTTTTCTAAAGGATTAAGCACTAGATTATTAACCTTCTATTAGCTTTTTCTCTAGGTATAGGCTAAAGTAGCCTTATAGTATTTAATATTAATAGGTGTTATAAGCTACACTATAATAAGTATAGCTAAGCTAGTGCTTACTATAACCTACTATTACTTATAACTAGCTAGGAGGGGCGTACACACATAATACATATAAGATAAAGGCCTATATAAACTATACGTTATTTACACTTCTTACTTTTTCTCCCTAGCTTAGATAAATTATATTAAGTTACTATACGCCTATTATAAGGTAATACTAACCTATTATATATCTAAGCTCTTAAAATAAAAATAAATACCCTACTAATTATACTATATAATAGGTATATAATAAGACGCTAAAATAGTAATAAGCTATAAGACCTCTCTATTAGCTAAAGTAAAAGCTAAAGTTATAGCCTTAAA
Source organism: Colletotrichum cereale (assembly GCA_034509685.1). Lineage (NCBI taxonomy): Eukaryota > Fungi > Ascomycota > Sordariomycetes > Glomerellales > Glomerellaceae > Colletotrichum > Colletotrichum cereale. The sequence goes on along the minus strand of JASUDE010000473.1, from coordinate 35,648 downwards.
GTAAGTAATAGTAAAAATAATATAGAAAATAAGAGAGCTTAAAGTAAGAAGCACTAACCCCTAAGGTATAAGCCTTATAATTAAATTATATAATAAGGAGTCTCTAGAAGTAGTAAACACTACGCCTATAGTAGCTATTATAGTTATTACGCCTACGCTAGCTAAAAACTACCCCTAAGTTATTTAGAAACTAATACTAAACCCCCTAAAGTTCTCTAGCTAGCGCTAAGACTTCTCTATATAGTTATACTAAATATATAATAAGCTACGTATTAATAAAGTGTTCTTTATAATAAAGTAAAAAGCCTAGTACTTTATTAACTCCTACTTAGATATAGCGCCTTAGAGAATAGTATTAACCTACTATAAAATAGGAGGAGCTTAAGTAGATTATAACCCTAAAGAGTTCCTAAAGTACCTAAAGCGTATATATAGTAACCTAAATATAAAAACCTATATATCTACCTCCTTAATAAGTATTAAGATAAAGGAGTATAAATCCTTTACTACCTTCCTCCTAAAGTTTAAATAGGTATTAGCTAAAGCTAAAGGCTACCTATAGCTAAGTAAAGTGTAAATTATACTCCTTTTAAACGCTTTTCCTTTCTATATTTAAAGCGTATTAGTAAGCGTCTTACTCTCCCCTACCTTCTATATATATATATAATAAGTAAGTAAAATAGCCTAAAAGGTTAAAAACCTAGCTAGTAGTATATAGCCTACTTATAAATACCTACTACCCCTAGCGTTAAAAAATACTAATAAAGATATATAAATAATAGAAAGAATAATAGTATATATAGCTAGTAAAGCTATAAAAAAAAAACACCTTAAGGTATAAAAAGTATATACTAAAACACGCTAATACTACGCCTACTAAAAGATTAAATACCTAGCTTATAATTACCCTAATAGTAAGAAAAAGAAAAGTAGGCCTACCTATATAGCTAAAGTAACTACTAAGATTAAGAAGCTTAAGGAAAGTAATAACGCTTATAGTACTACTAAGAGTAGAGAGGAGTTAGAAAAAGAATAGCTCTAAAGTAAAATTAAGCTTTAGAGCTAATAAGTAAGAAGTATATAAGATAAGAGGAGTTTTAGTATAAAAAGAGAATAATTAGACTAGCTATACTATTAGATACCTATATTAATAAAGGATCTTCTACCTAAGCCTTTACTAATACTAGTTATAATACTTACGTAATAGTAAACTATAACTTTACGTATACTTAGCGCTTCCTATATATCTCTTAATAAAAAATCCCTTTAAAAGGGTTTACTAATAAATTAGCTAGTATAATAGTAGAAAGAGTAGTTATATTTAACTTTAAACTTTATAGATACTACTAGCGTACGTATATATACGTTATGTGTAGCCTTAACGTTAATATATTCTTAGGAAAACCTTAGATAAAACATAACTATACTATTTATAACGCTATAAAGCGTACTATTTACTATAGGTAAGTAGACCTTATACTACGCCTAGTTAGTTAATAAAAGTCTATAATAGTATATAAAATTAAAGCTATATAAGTAATTAAAGCGCCTACCTTTATAGCTATCTATTATAAGGCTGCGCGTAAGGATTACGCTACTTAATGTAACCTATCTATAAAAGGGATAAGTAAGGACTTATAGGCTTTCTCCTAAATTATAGTAGTTAGCCTTACTAATATAGAGAAAGCTTTATAGCTAAAGTTAGATAAAAGGGTAAAATAAGCTACTAAAGTTATAGTATTACTATAATAGGTATATAAAGAATATAGTAGCTTATTTAACCCTAACACCTTAATAAAAGTACTACTACGCTAACCTAGCTATAACTACTATATAGAATTAGAACTAAAAGTAACTTTACTATAAGGCCCCTTTTATAGTATATTAAGGGAGGAATTACTAGTCCTAAAGAAGACCCTAAAAGACCTCCTTAATAAAGGCTTTATCTAAATAAGTAGCTTTATAGTAAAAGCGCTAGTGCTTTTTATATATAAACTAAGTAGTAGGTTACACTTTTATTATAATTATAAAGCGCTAAACGCTATTATAAAAAAGGACTATTATTTACTACCTTTAATCTTTAAGACGCTTTACTATATAAAAGTAGTAAAGTAGTATACTAAGGTAGACGTAGTAGTAGCCTTCTATAAGATATAAATTACTAAAGGTAATAAGTATAAGACTACTTTTTATATATAATATAGGCTTTTTAGATAGTTAGTTTACCCCTTTAGGCTAATAAACGTACTTATAAACTAGTAGCGCTTTATAAATAGCTTACTTTAGAAGTTTCTTAACGACTTTATTACTATATACCTTAATAATATCCTTATTTATTCTAATAGGATAAAAGAGGACTATAAGCAAAAGGTTTACTAAGTTCTTAAGAAGCTTTATGTAGTAAGGCTTAGCCTAGATATAGGGAAAAGCGACTTTAGCGTAAAGAAGGTAAAATATATTAGCTTTATCCTAAAAGCTAAGAAAGGCGTCTTAGTAAACCTAGAAAAGGTATATACTATTTATAAGTAGTTAGCGCCTTAGTCTATTAAAGGTATAAGAAGCTTCTTAGGCTTTACTAACTATTACTAGATATTTATACCTAACTACACTAAGGTAGTTAAGCTAATAACTTACCTTATAAAGAAAGGCGTAATGTTTATATAGTCTATAGAGTATGCTATAGTATTTAAGAAGCTTAAGAACTACTTTATAATAGCCTTACTACTATAAAACTTTAACCTAAACGCCCTAACGTTTATAGAGACTAACTACTTTAGGTTTACACTAAGAGGCGCCTTAATATAAGTAAATAATAAGGGTAAGCGCTAACCTATTACTTTTTACTTATAAAAGCTTACGCTAGCGTAATATAACTACTTTATCTATAATAAGAAGCTATTAGTAGTACTAGATTACCTCTAAGTATAAAGAGTAAAGTTACGTAGTATTAAGAAGCCTTTTAAAGTAATAGTTAACTATAAGTCTCTTAAGTACTTTATAAAAAAGCAGAAGTTAATAAAGCGCTAGAGCTATTAGGCTAAAACGCTTATAGAATATAACTTCTATATTATATACTAGCCTAGTAAAAATATAAGCGTTCTTAATATACTCTCTTAGTGTAAGTAAGACGCCCCCTTTATATAAGATAATAACTACTAATAGGGACGTATTATCTAAATAATTCTAAATAAAGTGTAACTAGTAATAGCCTACTACGTAATAGAGGCGCCTCTAGCGCTATATATAAAGGTATTTAAAGATAAAGAACTATAAGCTTTATAGGCTATAACGTAAAATAGTAATACTATCTTTTAAGCGGTATATATAGCTATTTAGTAAGAAGACTACTTACTCCTACTTAACCTCTAGTTATATATTTAGATTACAGACTACTACCTTAATAATATAAAATAACTTACCTAGAGGGGGAGGATATAGGTGTTAGGTAATAATAACCCTAATTCTCCCTCTAATAGCCTATATACCTAGTTAGTATAATAAAGCTATAACTTAACTATAACTAAGTACTTTAGGAGGAATAGTACCTTAGAGATACTTTTATAGAGGTTTTACTAGCTAGGCTAGTTATAAATAGTATAGCGCTTTATTTATAACTATAACGTATATAGAAGTAGTAAGATCTAGTGTAACATAAAGAAAAGCCTTTTATAACTATTAAGTATACCTAAGTGCCTAAAAAGCAACCTATTAATAGACTTTATTATAGATCTCCTACCGTCTAGCTCTAACTACACTACTAATATATAGGTTATTATAAACTACCTAAGAAAGTTAGTAACACTTAAACTAATAGTAATAATAGATATAGAGGCGTATACTAAAAGATTTCTAAGTTACTATTACTACTTTTATAGTATACTAAAAAGCATTATTAGTAATAGAGGGAGTAACTAAATAAGTAAGTTCTAGCGTAGGTTTTATATACTTATAGGTATTAAGTAGAAACTAAGTATATTATATTACTTATAAAGTAATAAAGCTATAAAGCGCTTTAACTAAAAGATCTAAGTAACACTACACACCTATATAAGTTACCTCTAAGAGGATTAGGCGCGTTAAATACTAGTTACGCAATTAGTAATTAATAACTACACTACGTTAGTAACTAAGTTAAGCCCTTTCTTTATAAAGTATAGCTACTATATAGACCTTATTATAATTAAAGAGAGTATATAGAAGGTAATAGATATATATAAAAAGGTTACTAAATAACTTATATAAAGGATAACTAAAGTAACTATAATAGTATAAGTAGTAATAGCTACAGCCTAATAATATATAAAAGAATTAGCTAATAAGTAATAAAGTATAGCTAAAAGGTTTAAAGTAAGTAATAATATATAGCTATTAATACGTAATTATTACTCTCTATAACTAAATTATAAGCTTAATTAGCTATACTACTATTACTAAGTTACTAAAGTAATTAGCCCCCTTTTAGTTAAACTTAATATACCTAGTAATATTTATAACTAATTTTATATAAACCTATTATACTATACTAAGAATAACCCTTTACTAGGCTAGAAAGCCTATAACGTATAGCCTTCCCCCCTAATAGAAGATAGTAAAGAAAAATAGTATATTATAGAAATAATTAGTATGTAATAGTATAGTAGAAGAAAGATAAAAACACACTAGGCGCTAGTACGCTAGGAGGGTTTTACTAAAGCTATATAGAAACCTATTAAATTAGTTAAAGACACTATAGCCTTAGACTCCTTTAAAGAGAAGTATAAACCTATTAATATCTATAATAAAGGTAATATATATATATAAAGAAAAATAAAGATATATAATAAGTAGATAAGTAATAAATCTCTATTAAAGGGCTATAGCCTATAAAGAATAACTAAGCCCTATAAGGTAAGTAGTAAAGCTATATAAAATAAGCATACTTAAAACGTATAGGAGACTCCCTTACTAGAAGTCTCCTAGCTTAAGGGAGGGGCTATAACTAAGGTTAGTAGTAATAAAGTTAATAAACTAAAGATATAAAGTTAACATAAAGGCTATATAAAAAAGAGAAAAAGACTAGTACTTACTCTCTTAAGAGAGACTAAGATCTCCTTAACTATAATAATAAGGCGCTTACTTTAGGTAGCTATAAGACTACCTAGGTAGGAAGTAACCTTACTATACGTAGCGTTAGTAGTAGTAGTAGTAGTAGTAGTAGTAGTAGTAATAGCTAAGAAAGAGGAAGTAAGCGTAGTAGGCGTAGTAGGTATATTATTAAACGCGCTATAGGCGCACTTTCTATACGTCTTTTTAGTACTCTTCTATACCTCCTACTTTAAGTTAGTTATAACCTCTTAGGCTTTAATAGCTAGCTAGAAGGAAGTATACTTTATAAAGCTAGAGGTAGTTAAAGTAGTAGCATAAGTAGTAATAGATATTACCTTATAGAGGCCTAGGGAGGCCTTAGGGATCTAAGTTATATTAATAAGGTGTAAGATTTATATAAGTAATAAGAAACTTATAGGTTAGTAGCTATAGTTAGACTATATATAGGAGAGATAGTAGTGCCTATAGGTGCTAATATTCTTTATATAATAGATAGTAGTAGGGTTATATATAAGGCGGTATATATATAAGAAGTAAAGGTGTATATAAAGGATAATTAGTATATAGGTAGAAGTAGTAGTAGGGGTAGAGGTATTAATATAGCGTCTCTTTATAACTAAAGAGCTATAATTAGCCTTATTAGCTTTATTATTCTTATTATCCTTATCGTCCTAGCTAGGTTAGTTAACTTACGTAATACGCTTACTAAAGGAAAGCAACTTATAGTAGAGAAGGTAATAAGGTTAAAGACCTTATTATCCTTAGGGGATAAAAAGCAGCTAGAGATAGTAGGAAGCTATCTTATAAGTTAGTAACTAATTAGTAGGTATATATATATATATATATAAGCCTATATAGGGATTAGTTTACTTATAGCTATTATAAATTATCTAATTTCTATAATTAATAACTAGTAATTAGTAAAAAGATAATAAAAGTAAAAGGAAAACGTAGTTATATATAAGATAAATACTTATAATATTAATAAAAGGGCTAGTAAGGAAAAAAGAAAAATAATTAATAAGCCTACTAGCCTATAGAATTATTTAGTAGGCGATTTCTTAAGATATAGTATGTAACTATAGAGGGCTAGTAAAGCCTTATAGCATAAGAGGGGAGCACGTATTATAGGCTACACTATAATAAGTATAGCTAGGCTAATACCTACTACAACCCACTATTACTTATAACTAGCTAAGAGGGGTATACATATATAACATATATAAAATAAAGGCCTATATAAACTATACGTTATTTATACTTCCTACTTTCTCTCCCTAGCTTAGATAAATCGTATTAAGTTACTATACGCCTATTATAAGGTAATACCAGCCTATTATAATAGAATACTATTTTTCTATAATAAAGCTATTAATATCTAGAATCCCTTCTTTAGTAAGAGAGTTACTAGTAATATTTAGAAGATCTAGGTTAACGTATTACTAGATACTAAGGCTTTTATATTATGCTTTTAGCGCTTAGTACTAGGCAGCCTAGTTACGTTAGCCTATAAGTTTAACTAATTTAAAAGTAATTTTAGTTATATTAGCTGTTAGGAAAGGTAGTAAGCTATACTTTAATTATAATAAATATAAAATAGTTAGATAATAGTTAGGTAGAAGCTAGGTTTATAACTGTTATAAGTTAGAGTATATAGTAGGGTATATAGGATTAGATATAATAAAGGCTTAATACTATAAATAGAGATATATAGAAGAGACTACCTTATATATAGGTGAAATATATAAGTAATAAATAATGTAGTATAAGTTATAGTATAAATAAGAGGGGGAGAAAGACGTTTTAGACGGCGTTTAATATACTAGTATGTAAGAAGGCTGTTCTGGAGTGTGAGTATCTCGTATAGCGAAAGTCATAAGTGAAGCTATCGTGACATTATCGCTAATGACGTTCGGCGTTTGTTTCGTCATCCATATCCTCGCGGTATTTGCTAATGTTCCTCTGTTTGGCTTTGGCCCGGCCTACTCGGCCTTCTTGGCCTCATGCGTAGTTGTGCAGTTGGCAGCAGGGTTCAAGATTAGGCGGCGCTTACATCGGCTTATTGACTCTTTGGTTAGCGTCTGTTTTCTTTGGGCTTAGGTCTCGGTCGTATATAGCGTGCTGAACCGCTTTAACGTGTTGGAAGAAGTCTCAGTTGTCGAAATCGTCGTCTCGTTTTGGGCTGAGTGGCTATCAGCTAATCGTGTCTAGTTTAAATACCTATGCTAGTTAGCAATGGACCTTTCAGTAGTGACAGATTGGATGGGTGGGCCCAACTTGTGCGGGTTTTGGGGACATGTCTCTGGGTCGAATGACAAAAACAAGATTGTGCTAGTTGAGGTACCTGACCGTTGGCTAAGAAGGTTGTCAAGCTTGAAGGACAGGCCGCATCGTGGGCTGCATCTAAGGTAGAGGAGGGGCGTCTTTCAAGAGCATGGTGATCAGACTAAGGGTCCAAACCAGGGGTAAAACACTAGGCCTTCTCTAGAGGTCTGCTGTTTCGCCTGTTGCAGGTTGGTATTGGAATGAAGCAACTTGGAGGCGTTTAGGGAGCGCACCTTATCCGCCTCTCGGCCTGCCGTATTGTCGACTCGCTGCGAGGGCCTGTGTAGTCGTTGGAGTGTCTGCAATCTAGTCCGTCTTGGAGATGTCTTGGCTTGCCTTGGTAACAAATGATTGAATACGACGCGCGGTGGGAGTGATGACTCGGCCACGATAGTGAAGAGTCGAAGCCAAATAAACGTGCAAACAAGAGGTTGTGATGGTGATGAGATGTAAGTTGGAGAGCTGGCGTAGTGAAATAGTTAATAGGTAGCTAGTGTAGAAGGGACCATGTGTGTCTCTGAGCGAGGTAGGCACCCTCTGGTCCCTATACTTTCCGGTTGGTCTTTAAAGGTGCACCGACCTCCTTATCTTATCAGCCTGGACCGTAACACTCCTCCACCTCTACAGTAGTTGATATGATGGTGTGACTAGTTGGTTTGGCTGAGACGGCCTGGAAGCACCGCGTTGGCTGTCGTCAGCACCAAATTTTGTCCATCCACTATCTACATGCACACACAATCAACAGGTGCAACACGTTCTTGATTGTGCGCTTTGACGTGGAGCCATGGCGTTACGAGAGGGTGCGCAACGTCGTGCCTCTGCCCCACAATACCGTCAGCGTCTCGGGTGGGTGCATCTTAGGGAACTTGCATTACATAGTGTTTTGCTCAATTCCCTGTTACTTTACTGCGTCAGAGTTTAAGGCTTCTCGCTGTGACGATGCTGAGCGACTTGCCGTAAGCCGTATAATTCTCTCCGCCCTTTGATGCCCGAAGACGACAAGACATAGAGTCTACAGCACCGATAGCGGCGCCCCCTTCACGTACGTGGCGCCGCCAAATGACTGGAGACAGAGAGAAAGGGAGAGGCAAAGTGGTAAGCTACTAGAGCACGAGTTAGATGCAACGCCTTGAGAAAGGCAGTATCTTCTTTTGTATGTACTCCGTTGGTGATGTGACTTTGTTGGCTTGTATCTGTCGGCTCATGAAAATTTGAAGCTTTGAAGCTCCTGGGTAGTAGAACTATATAAACTTCTTTCTTTGCAATCACTTGCACATACGACCATACCCATTGGAAAACTCGGGATCCCGTCCGCTCTCCCATAGATAAGCCAGTGAGGGCCGGATCAGTAGTTGGGTCGGTGACGACCAGCGAATACCTGGTGTTGTATGTAATTCAGTTTTTGATATCTTTTTTTATTGCTGCACACCTTGGTCACCGGATTCGCAGTTGAGTCAGTGACAATTAGCAATTACCTAGTGTGATACGGATAGTTATTACTACTAAGTCAAGCATACTATGTACTTAGAAAAGGGGTTTAGTGTACATACTCTCTTGAAATCTCCTTAATGCAGACGCAAACATTGATTAAATTACGTGGTATGTTCTAATATGTTTCTGCCAAGTGTTGGATGTAGTGACAGGGGGTATAATCTAATAAGGGGTAGAACCGCTAATAGAATACGGAATCTCCGGCCTACAAGCGCATCGGCCTGCGCGCAGCCAGCAGTCCAGCATCCGTCGGCCAATCCGACACAAATAAAGAAAGAATGTAGCGTGTCGGTTGAAAAGTCGCCAGGCAATACCGCGTGGCTGCGAAATTCAGGGCTTCTTAAGGACAAACCGCGTTTCAAATCTCCCCTTCACAAGTTTTACTTGCACCTCCCCGATTACCCTGGGCATGAAGGTGTTTGACATGGCGGAGAAGGCGTATGTATTTTTGTATTTCTTCCACCACCAAGCACTCTTGGGGGTAACTGTGAACGACTTCCGCTTGCCCTCAAACTCATACTCAGCGAAGAGTTCTGCCGTCTTGATCATATCGTAACTTCGGAAGATAGCGTAAGGTACATCGTCGAGTTTAACTGTCGTATTTGTTACCGTTACAGCCTTGATCAGTGTTGATAATGCTTGTTTCTTCAACGGCTCTGGTTCGTCCTGGTCGTTCCAGGCCGCTATGTCCAGAACGGGTTTTCCGGTGATAGTTCGGCGATATTTGAATTCCGTCATTGGAACCCAGCCTTTTAGGTAACCATCTCCGTATATGTTATAGGTAGGCTGGATAAAGCCTCCAGTAATTGTCAGAAAATAAAAAGAGCCCTTGATTCGCTGTGGCACCGGCTCTTTGCCTTCGGCTCCGAAGACGAAAAGGGATGAAATCAAGAGAAGAACCGTGAAAACGAATGACATTTTGGGAGGTAAAGAGCGAAAGTTTTGAAGGTATTGCGAATGAACGTTGGCGTTATAGGAAAGTCAAATGTTCTGCAGGGCTGACGAAGAAGTGATAGTTATATTCAGATTGTTGCATGCTGCGCAAGGAAAATAGAGTGCCACTATCCGAGACCCTGGCTGCTGTTGGAGCCGGAAGAGGCTAGGGGGGATGCCGCAGCATAAATCAAAAGCTTCGGGAACAACAGGCCGACATTACTACCCCACTATTCAGTATTACATAAGTACGGCGGTCAGGAAGATGGCAGCGCTCGATTCTAGTTCCCTAGATGTCTATCTGCTTCCTAAGAAAAAATGCTTGAAGAGTCCGTACATTCCACATTTGATGTCCTTAAGTGCTTGAGGGACCTTGTCTTTGCAACTAATCACGGCTGTTGCAATTGTCCTTGAGAAATACCTAGTCTTTTTTCCACTACGGATATAGTGAACCAGTCATTTCCAAAACGTTGATCCTTGCGTTCGCATAACGACACTAACGATCCACAGTCAATCGGTCATTTCCGACACTTTAATTCTTGCCCAACGACACTACGATTTAACGGTCTCAGAGGCACCCGCTTAGGAACACGCTGTCACTCCATTCTGACCCAGCTGACCGAACGTTCGACGCCCGTCAATCTTACCTGTGTCTACCTGATGACCTGGATGGGCCCCTATTGCACCGCCCTCTTGTATTCCGGGATGTGTGTTTGGCCTATGGTGTTAGCGTTGGCGTCGACGCCGGCGCCTGGCTGTGTGCTGCGATTACGGGTGCGACAAACGCAAACGTGCCACTCCCGTCGGGGTTGTCGGGGCGTGCTGCCGTAAATTCGTTGGGTTCTAGTTTGAACGCCGCCGGATGCTGCCAAACAAACCAAAATTGTTATCTGCCGTGCCCAAGAGTGAGATATCTAGGAGACAAGATATCAATTGCGGCGCCGGGGTGCGTATTCCTTGTCCCTGATGTTCTTCCGTCCGGGCATGGATGCAACGTGCGTGGCGAGCTGTCTTCGGGGGAGATATTGCGATAAAAGTGACTCTATAGTAGAGCTCACTGTGTTGTATTCACAATCTTTGGCTCGGATCGACGTGGTGAACTGAAGGGGGTGCAATGGTGCGCGCGTTGCAGTCAAGCGCCAAAGCGCGTGGTTGACGCACAAGTGACGGAACGGTGATGCATACCTATCGCCTGGGGAATCGGCCCGGGCCGAACCGTACCTTTTTTGTGCCTGGCTCGTCCATCTGAACTCAGGTAGGCACTTGATTACAGCGTCTTGACAGGAACAAGGTCGACTACAATGACATAAGCCCACGACTGACTGAACCTTCCAGATTCCGCGCACCTTGAATCATGTCGTCGAGCACGGCAAGACACCACTATACACCCGGTATGGTTGTAGTCGACCCTATCAGTGTTTTGCTCCAAAGCTCGGTAGCGCCGTCAGGCTTCCTTTTGACAGCGACAAACCACCATTCGTGGCCCTGGATAATGATGCCAGGGAGAAAGACTAAACCCCTTGCCGCCGCAGGAGAAGCGCCTGCAGGCACAACGCCATCGCCTGATCGTGACACAAGGTCGCCAAGCGCATCCCACTGGGCTGTCAGCCAGACGGCAACCTGGTTGACCGCCTTGGCCCACTCGTGGCCTGTGGCCTGTGATCTTCGTCTCGATGGAGAGCCCAATGGGTCTCCGAAGGAGACCGGGGTCGTATGTGTGGTTAATGGATTCCGTGGGGGAAGGCAAGATGGCCGCATCGAGCTCTGGAGACATTTCCTTGACATGGACACAAAAGTTCACCTTCTTGTTATGGTGAGCGGCATCTTGCCGGGCGGAGCCAGGCGAGGCGGGTCTACACTAGTACACTACAGCAGCCGGGGGGTGTGGTACGCGGGTGGAAGAGCCGGGGCAGCGACGGTGGCGCAGCTGCTGCGGAGGGCTTAGGGGACGCATCTATGGCGGCTGCGCAAGGACCTGGCGGTGGGTCAGCCTGTCGGTCTTTCCATATGTTGTGCGAGCAGCGCCTGCGGTTGATCCATCGTTGGTGTCAAGGGAGAAATGCAGTTCTTGCCTCGAGGGTACGTACCTTACCCAAGTACCTTGGCTCACAGCCACGGCAGCTCCCACAGATACTTGTATCATCTCATTAGCGTCCTGGGGGCGTGCCTGCATCTCCACCGTCCCATCCTCCTGCAGGGCTAACATCGCCCGAAAGAGACCAACAAAAGGTACTGTATCATCCGTGGGTTGCTAGGTGAATTCTAGGGGCCCCCCCCACGTGCCCCACGGTTCGTCACCACCTCCACATCGGCCACCTTCTAAAGGGTACGCACCTAGACACTTCAACCCAACAGTACGGACTACCTAGTAGGTGGGTGGGTAGGTAGTAACTTTGTGTCCCGATGACGCACCTCTTCGCCTCATCGTATTGTTCCCATTCCTCAAGCACTACGCACAGGCACAGGCGTTGAGCCAGCACCAGCGCGGAACGTAAATTCCAATCGAGCTGGTTTCCGAAGATGGAGAGTGAGTAGCTTCGCCATCTTGATCCTTTGAATCATTTTCCTCATGCGCCATCGCTGACATTCGTGAGCAGGTCGAGATCTCGGCTCAGCGTCAGGCTAGCAGTCAAGCACGATCGATGACATTCAATCCGGCCTGACCATTCCAAGCACACCGCCATCTCGTTCATGGGATGCCGACGCGGACCTCCTGCATGTGCGCCAGGCCTCCTATCGCGACCATGTGTCTGAACGCGACGAGGTTTTCTGACGGAAGCTTTGTCTACAACCTCGAGCCGCCGCCATCGCTGTGCGCAGAGACACCTGCCGCCCAGAGGACCTATGCACTACTTGCATGGATCCATGATATGTGATGGAAGGTGATGCAGAAACTCACACACGGGTTGAAAAACACAATTAAGAAGTCAAATTAGCAAAGACATGGTGATAGAACTGGGACTAGGTGAGCGCGTGAGCAAACATACCGGCACTGTGCCGTCTGGCCGGTGCTGTTCCTGTCGCAATGAGTGATCGGCATGGATTGGAGACGACCGAATCAGCTAGCCAGATCTGGCCCTGACGGACGGACGGCCGAATCAAGGTTGGAGCTATCCTCTCCATCACGTAAGAAACTCACCTTCATCATATAGGTGGGTCCCGCCTGCAATCTTGCTTTTCCTATTCCAGGAACCTTGCTAAAAGCCGAGGCGGGGAAGCGGACGCCGAGGTCAACGCAACAACGCTAATTACGTATGATGGCTCAGACACTGTAAGCTTCAAAGCTTCCAAGCTTCCCATCCCTCAACAAGATTCAGCACATCAGCTCTTGCTACTAGCAATCCGTCCAAGTCACCAACAGTATCATTTCCTTCACAAGCATCTCGAGATCATCTAGACAGATCCCCCAATCACCCCCAATCCATCCATTACCATGGTCCAAGTCGGCGATTCCCTGCCATCGGGCACCAAGTTCAGGTAACCCCTCCCTCCCTCCCACCGACCTCCTGCCAGACTAACATCTGACAAACCTCCAGCTACGTCCCCTACGACCCTTCAACCGAGTCGCTCACAGCCTGCGGCATTCCCATAAACTATGATGCCTCCACCGAATGGGCCAACAAGAAGGTCGTCCTGTTCGCCGTGCCGGGCGCCTTCACCCCGGGCTGCTCCGCCCGCCATCTGCCCGGGTACATCGAGAAGCGCAAGGAGCTCCTCGCCAAGGGCGTCGACATCGTTGCCTGTGTCGCCTACAACGATGCCTTCGTCATGAGCGCCTGGAGCAAGGCCAACAACGTCAAGAACAGCCCTGAGGAGATCCTGTTCCTCAGCGACGACGGGCTAGCATTGAGCAAGCAGCTGGGATGGACGCTGGGAGAGAGGTGCGCGCGCTATGCGCTGGTGATTGACCATGGCAAGATCACATATGCGGAGAAAGAGGAGAGCCCGAAGGATGTCAGCGTCAGCGGTGCTGATGCTGTGCTTGCCAAGTTGTAAATGGTGACATCGTGGGGAAGGCAACTGTTTGGGGTGGCCCCATCTGACCTAGCACACGGTTCAATAAGATGAACTCAATACAGATATAAATAAATGAAAAATGAACATTTCGCGTTCATTCAACCTGAAGAGGTGTTGATATACTACCACCAACAGACTAAAGAAAAGGCGACGCTTGATTCTGACCACTCTGACCCTCAGACTTGCTTCTGAGCCCAGGCTGACCCAGACTATCAATTGCATTTTGACGCAGAGTTGCCCAGCAAGAACTGTCGCCGACACTAACGCTAACTTACAAGCCCAGAGCAGCCGTCTGCTGGTCCCGGCAACTCGAACAGTATAGCTACCGCAAGTGGGGAACGCCCGGGACAGCAGCAGGGATCGGCAAAGCGACGCAGAACTGACCGGGCCTCAAAAACTATTGCTCATGACTTGTCCTGGCCTATACTGTCTATGGGGGAGATATAGAAGAGGAGCAGCAGGTAGTGAAGAAGTCGTCGAGGGGCAATTGAAGTTGTAGTTCAGCCGGCCAGTAATCCGAATGGCACAGCCCTGCTCCGCCTGTCATGACAAGACCAGACTAGACATTGATCCAGGGTTATTGTAAAAAGGGCACTGTGGGATTTTGAGCTTTGCAGCTGCATTTGCTTGTAGCATGATTTCAATTGAACGACAGCCTTCTAGTATGGTAGCTCAATACCTCGCTCGTAGGACACTGCTAGTGGCAGGACTCGTCTTTCGGTCTGGGGGCTGACTAGTGGGGGTTTTGAGTGACAGGTCGCCAGAAAAGCCGTGGCTGGGATGATGTTGTAGTGCATGCAAGTCGCAAAAATGTGGGTGGCAGTTTGATACTAGCTGCAAGACCCTGACGCGAATGGTGAGTTCTGGGGTTGACTGCATTGCTACAGGTCTATCGCCGGCTCTAAGGTGATGAGTATCCTCCTGGCGTGGCATTCACCCAGGTACTGTGGCACGGCTATTAGTGGTTCTGATTCTGGAATGCAAATATTAATCGTTCTTGTGGGTTGAACTTTCCAGTCTAGTAGCTCAGTATGCTATTAGGGAGGCCATGACTAAGTTTGGAAGACCTGGTAGGTCTTTGTCTAGTGACCTCGACGATCTTTTCTGCACGTGAGATCAGCACTAAGGTTTGGTGAATTCGACAGGGACGTTTGGGGAAATTTGCTAGCGATGCGACAGCTGGGAATTAACAGTTGCCAATACCTGAGGGCGACGGCACACGTAGGCCTTAGCGCACCGCACCGATCAAATGGTTGCTACCTTAGAGGTGAAAGTCTTAGGGCCCCTTCATTGGTGCGCTAGGACCTAGAGCGGTTCAACTTGCAGTAGACAAGCAATGGTAGATCGTATTGTATAAGCTCCCAGCTATACGTTCGTAGCAATATATCTTCTACAACCAAATTTTGCAAGGGTGTTATATATAGTTATTCAGGGGGAAATGACATTGTTTCCAATGCTAGCAGCCTCTAGGAAGCCCAGTTTTGTCCCAGATAAGATAAAGAATAGTCGAGGTACCTCCCTCCTTTTCAAGGTTTCATAATCCCCGGAGATTACGTAGCTGCACCTTCAGAGTAAGAAGCTAAAGCCCTTACATAGACTGGGTTTAACATCAAGGAATATAAGGTAGAACCCCTGCACTCTGTAATTTCAGGAGCTCCATCAATGCTGCTATATTACATATCTGTAGACCATAAAGTTTATCAACCACTCTAAACATCAATGCACTAATTAAGTCTTTACAAAACACTACAGTTTATAGTATGTCATATTACATTGCAATGAATAGTACACTGATACAATCTAACAGTATTGTAGTTGTTCATTGTTCCAAATGCATGATTATCATTAACCTAAAACATATAGTATCTTTAACGAAAGATTTGTATAGTATTTGCTTACAACAGCATCTTTTCTACCACCAGGAGTAGAAGTGTATAAAGCCTGGTATCTTGTCATCGTTACTAGATTCTGCTCACTGACATTACACACTTCCGGACATATCTCAGCAGCTTAACCTATCAACCCTAACACACCAATCATCCAAAAGTAAGAGTTATGGAGGGGAGTTGGCTAGAGGATATGCTAACATCTAAGTAAAGGAACTACTAGCCTATTCAGTCACCATGCGCACTACCACTTCCTGCATGTTCGGCACTGCCCTGCTTGCTTGCTCCGTACAGGCGGCAGGGTTCTGCCAAGAATGGAGCTTTTCAGACGGAAAACCGTGTACAAAAGTGCAAGATGGCTCATTTTCCTGCCAAGATAGCAGCAACGGCGAAGTAACTGTCAAGCAGATGGGTGCTGGCTTGATTCAGGTCGAAGCCTCAAATGCTAATAGTCAGGCTGGAGTAAAGCTTGACTGTGGCGCCAATACCAACAAGGTCATCTATTTTGTTCAGGCAGGCATGACCCTAAACTTCACAAACCCTGCCTGCGACGGACCAGCGCTAGTTGGGGTAACCAGCGTTCAATCTGCAAAGCCTCTCTCACTTCCACGCCTTTACCAGGCGTTCGACTTGACCGACGGGGATGCGTGTAAGAAAGAGGCTGACGGTAGTTACCTCTGTGGCGATTCCAGCGGGGCGACTATCCGCCAGAACAATGGAGATATCTTGATGGAATCCGGAGGGACTGACGCAGCCGTTAAGGTGAGCTGCAACGCCGGCAGCAGCATGTATTTCTGCTCTGGACCAGGTGGCTCAACCAACTTTACGCAGCCGATCTGTGGAGACAATATCGACTCAGTACTCAGCGTGAAGTCGGCTTATCCGATCTACAGACCACCTGGGTTGTAACTCCTCGTTAGGAAGCAACAAGCCGACAGGAGGAATAGCTAGAAACCTATCTTTGGGTATAGAGATACTTATTATCCAGAAGATACATTAGTATATTTCAGCTGTAGGAAAGCCTTATAAATAACCTCCTGTACTCAAAACCCCAAGGATCGCGAGACATCGTACGAGATAAAGTCTTAGTAGGTACGATGTATCATCATTTCCGCCCAAATACAGTACTAATATCACAGTATTATAAACTAAACCGGCAGACTCCTTCCTCTGGGTTGTTCATCATTTTTGTGTTTATAGAGAGAAAATGGCGAGAAAGCCTATCGGTCAGATATTAAAGACGTGACAAGAGTCCTTTGAACTAGCTGTAGTTAGGTCTGAGTAATATCTATGACTTAAACATGGCCCTTGCTTTTGTCCTTTGCAGAGATTACACCTATCGTGTCAACGCCTTCGCCAACAATCGTAGTATCCCCATCAAAGAGCTCAGCAATGCCTTCCAAAGTTAGACGACGAGTCTCAACATAAAAAAACCAAACCGTAAGAATCATCACAACGAGTACAACAACAAACACAAAATAGTATTTCCAGCCGATTGCATCCAAGGCAATAGGGTTGACAAAGACATTGAAGAAGTTGAAGGAGTATGAGGTGAGGAACATAGACCCACCGCCGTCTTTCCTCTTAAGACCTGCAGGTTAAGGGTTATCGTTTTACCTTCTCTCTCACAACACCAGGGCATGTAGAACACAGATGGAATAATGACCCACATGGTTCTACCCAGCACCTGCCTAGCGTAGTGTTCTACAGGTGTTGACCTAGAGCGTAGCTGACTTATGGGATTCGACGCGTGGTGCGTCGTATAGATATAAACCCGCGGTCGATGTGGCACAAGATAGAGTACTGGTCGTGCGGTGACTACCAAGTTATTTTTGCCGACACTCAAGTTTCCATCGGCACCATCTCTGTCCTCCTCGACCGCACCACTAGATAACAGTCATGCAGAGCACCGCCGTCGGGAACTGATCAAGAAATTGCGTCACGTCGCGCAACTGAACCACTCGACAGAGCATGCTTGGCCAGCGCTGGTACCGGTCAGGGACATGGATCCTGAGGGAGTCAAGATTCTGCACTGGTGACGATTGATGGAGGTCTTAATGACATGGCGACTGATCGCGGCAGCACGAGAGTCGCAAAATTGCTGAAAGTGCCACACCACTGACGCTGAGCCACACTGTGTCTCCTCACCGACAGGCGTTGGATGTCTATCACGTATGGCACGATCTCATCCTGCCATCTAGAGTCATGACCCGCTGCGCGTGCAAGCCCATCTTCCACTACCGCGAAAACCTCGACCCGATCCCACCTCGGCATAACCGCCTCAGCATCCCGCCATCCACTTCATCACATTGATACCCTCTGACACTTCTGGGTGATCTCGTGAAGCACAAGCAGGATAGCGAGCAGGCGAGCCGTTTGCTGTGCTACTTCCTAGACAGGCCCAACGAGACGCAATGATATCCAGCCTTCCAACGCTCTATACCGACTGCCCTGGGAAACACCTCTCCGTTCATGCCAATAACAACGGTCTGACCCCCATGTGTCGCCTTGATGTTGTTCGATTACAACACGACATACATCTGACGACACACAGACAGCCCCGACGGTTCAAGGCCGACGGTGCGAACGTTCTCCTGCTGCTATCCCCGCGCCGCCACACCGTTGACCTGTGAGCCGGGACGCCGCCGCAGCGGCTACGCAGTGGATACCCGCCCACGCAAACCGGCCCTTGTTCTGGGATGCTAACGGGGTTGAACCCAGAAGAGGAAGCGCCAGCGCCAGCGCCAAGTCTCCTGTCCAGCCTTGAAGCTTTCATACGTGACGAACCCGTTTTCGAGCGCATCTCTCGAGACACGCGGCAAGACTGACTCAAATTTCATCCGCGCTGCAAGTGCCGAGTTTGCGATGCATCGTAAGTCGAGAACTTAGAAGATTGTCCAAGTTGCTGTGACTGAAGCCACAGACTAACCCAAGCCGACGAAAAGCCGTCGAATAAACCTCAACCAACAGCTCTACGTTTCCGGCATTGATTCTCACCACGAAGCTCCACGCCGAGGCCCAATCTAGGTTTTGTCTTAGTAGGTGACCTAGTGTGTAGTGATGTCCCAAACTCTTGGCACTACGCGAGCCGCTACGAAACCAGACGATGTATAGGACGTAGCGGGAGACGGCGGTAATAAGGATGCCGTGCTCGCGTCGGAAAACGAAGGCTCGTTCGACGATAGGGAGCTCGGTGAGGGGATTCATGTTTGCGTATGTGCCGGGGTCGCAGGTAATGCTGGTGTTATGTTACTAACAGACGGGCGTGTCCTTGATGACGAAGAGGCCTCTTCGTCGGGTATCTCGACGACGCGTTCAAGATAGTTGTCGCAGGAGTGCGTCCCATGGTCTTTCTCGACTCTAGCTTCGTATACCTCGTACAAATTGGAGGGAAAGGCGTTCTCGAAATTCCACGGGTTGCCTGTGTGATCATCGTCTCATCACCGGATAGCACTCGGAGCTATTACCGGGGGACATTGTCGCAAAAGTCAACTGTTGCATCACGTGCCTTACCTTACCCGCTACTGATTTCGTAGACTGACCTCCCTTGCGAGAACAGTACCTAGCGGCCCTGGATGGTGGGGATATGCCAGCCGAGGCAGGCCCACCTTTATGACGTTAGCGCCAGATTAGCGAAAGTACCTTACCTAATCCACTCCGTCGGGTCCCTAGGAACCTTGAGGTTCTGTACCTATATCCATCACTACAGATACGTCCGGCTATTCGTCGGCCGCATCAACAAGCCCCGACAAGTGAGTCCCCGAAACGAAACCGGCTCCATGTGTGACTTGTTTAGGGTTCACTGCTGGGCAGGCTTTGCTCATTGGATACTCAACTGGCTTCGGTTCTCAACTCTTCCACCCTATCATGTCTAATAAACACCAACAAAGTTCACCAATCTCTGATCGTTCACCTCGAGGCTTTTCGGTTTCTATAAATCTATAAAACGACTCATCCCGCCGAGGTCAACCCTGTCTTTCGAGCACTCCACCTCCCACACCATGTCCTCCGCGTGTCTGAGATATGGCTATGCCTGGCTCAGCCTAGCTGATGATGACGGACATGGGTGTATGTAATGCAACTGTTGTGGTGTCGAATACAGTGCTGTACGGGTCAGGGCAATCGCTTCTAGCTAATGACTTCGACTCTTGTTGCTTTGACTGCCGGTGTTTCGCTCCCAATATTCTCCGCGACCATGATCTTTATGACACGCAAGGTGAAGGTGTCAGCTTCAGGGCTTCCATTCACTCCAAGTACTCGGTCAAAAAGGGAAAAAAATGAAAGCCAGTTGCTGTCAATCGCTGACGGGGATTGAGCCCGACGTGGGGGTCGAACCCACAACCTTGAGATTATGAGTCTCACGCTCTACCGATTGAGCTAGCCGGGCGATTGGAAACACCCAGCTGGATTGTTGTGAAGTGAGCGGGAAAAGAATACTATGAACGGAAAATGGGGATTGTGCTGTGCTCGTGCGGGTTTGTTGAAGAGTTTTTCCTACCGTAAGTACCTAAGCGGACCCGCAGCTCCACATATTCTCCGAAAGTGTGCGCCGGGCCCATCGGCCGTCCCGGACCCAGCCGTGTGAAGGAATCGGAATCAGATGTAAGAACAAACCGTTCGTCGTTTGATAAGAGATAAAATACTAATACCAGGGCGGCAATTTCCTGGTCGTTAACTGGGTAAGTGCAGCATCATTGCGGGCTGCCAATGCACTTCAGATGCATCCGGCTCATCCATCTCAAGCCCCCCTCAGTATAATTACATGAGCTTGTCCCTGATATCCATCAGTTTGGCCCCAGAACTTTAAGGACCGCTGAGGGGATCGATTCGGATTCTTGCTTGTCACCAAGGACCTGGACTTAGTGCGTCTTCTTCGTGGATGTTGTCATGGTAATGTCCGTAAGCCGTCAGGACGTGTCGGCAGAGAAATTTGAGGGAAGACCACAGGCCCAGAAAACAGTCTCGTACTGTGACACGAAGTGTTTATCGACTATTGAAGCCGTAGAGACGAATCGGTTCGTCAATGATTCCCCAATATCAATACACAACAGAGCGGAGATTCATCACTTTTATTTCGTCAAAGTCGAGAAAAAGATTCTCCGATCGTTTCGTCTCAAAGCCGTGAGGTAGCAACACTAGCTGGCAAGTCAACCACCCGAATGCTAAACATCCTCTAGAGGGCTCCAAGCTGCAATGTTCCGGGAGCAACTCCTCTGGAAGGTACGTCGGTGGCCTCCAGAAGTCTCGCGGCAGGCCTTCGACATCTTGCTAGTCTGGCAGATGACACTCTTCGTTGGTGTACCTAGGACCACTGAGCGTATTACCTAGGCGCAGGAAGTACGAGCTGGCTACACCGGAGGCTCAGACACGGCTTGGACGTACCGGTCACGATTCTCTGTCATGGTCAGTCATAGAAGCTTTCTGGCATCAAATTGCTTGTGGACTTTATCCAGATGACGCCTCAGCGGCGAAGTTAAGCTGTGAACAGGTGATGCGGGTCAGGAGTTCCATCAATGAATTGTCTAAGGACATTCCAAGGGAAGCAAGACAAAGGCAAAAACTCTATGTAATAAGGTAGGCAGATAAAAAGTTGCGTTTAACATAGATTATTTAGCAACTAAGGTAAGTGAAAGGCTAGATATCTTGGAGCTTATTTGCAGGTGCAAGGAAAGCCTAGGGCTAGTATAGTTAATATTATCCAAGGTTTTTTTCAGCTATTATAGTTCGATATCTGTTGTGTTATGTATATTGAAAAGAAGGTTAATTCTCTTGTGTAGCTTCTCGGCTAATTAATTAGGGATGTAGGCGTGGTGTTATAACAGTATTTAACTCTAGCCTTCCTTTACACAGCCAAAAGCCCTCATGTCTGACTAGTGTAGTTGTCTATCACTTTCCAGTTTTGTTCACGTTAACCTATTAAGCGCTTCTGCTAGTCCTTTAGTTCCGTTTCCAATGGCACGCTAGGCTTCGTTAAGCAACCGCTTTGCTTTTTAATGTTCGCCAAGGGAAAAGTAAAAGTTAGATTTATTACTTGGTGTATACAGTAGGCGGAACCTAAGTCAAGGTCAGTGTTTTGTTTCAGGCCCTACGTAAGGCAGAGCTCACGTTAATATAAACTCCAGTTCAGCTAACAGTATTAAGTGTTCTAATAATCCCTGTATTTTACGTTTGTCTTTATTTACTATCTATTAAATCTATCTTAATAGTACTAAACTTTACACCTTAATCTGCAGCTAAACACACAGCCCTAAATATAAAGCTTTTATTACCTATCTTTATTCTTTCTACCTAGCTCGTCTTAGCTAATTAGTATTTTTTAGGTTAATACTCCTATTATAACCTAAATTCAGTTAGTAACTAGTACAGCCTAAAGCGCCTCTAGCTAGTAGGTAGGGCAGTAAGATAGTTAAGTATACAGGACTATTATTACAAAACAAAGCAGGTAGATAGGCTAAAGGATAACATCCCTAGAGGTAAATATACCTTTACATACCTATAGGGTATATAATCCTCTATACTACTAACCTCCTCTAACTAAGAGGTTAACTATAAAGATACCTTAGTTTTAAAACCTACCTTTTATTTTATAACCTCTATTTAGTTTCTTTTTTATTATTTACTTTTATTACTTTTTACTTTTAAACTATTTTACTTTATAAGACGCTAGTATAATACTTTATAACTATTATAGCCTAGCTATTTCTATTAGATTTAGAATAGCTACTAAGAGGGCTATATTAAGTAGTAGTATAACTACTTTAGTTTATACCTTATAATAATTTTTTTTCTTTATTAACCTATAGTAAAAATATACCTCTACTTTAATAGAAATTATAAGACTTTAAATATAGTATAAGTAAGCTTTTTTAGCTAAGGTATATTACTAAGTTATAGTAATAATATATATAGCTTAAATAGTTTCTAATATATAAAGTAATAAGAAGCCTTTTAAAAACCTTATAAGTAATATAGCCCTTTTAGTAGCTATTTTAAATCTAATAGGAATAGCTAGGCTATAATAGTTATAAAGTATTATACTAGTGTCTTATAAAGTAATATAGTATAAAAGTAAAAAGTAATAGAAGTAAGTAATAATAAGGAAACTAAATAAAGGTGTAATAGGCTAGTATTACCTTATAATAGGTATATAGTAACTTAATATAATTTATCTAAGCTAAAAAGAGAAAGTAAGAAGTATAAATAACGTATAGTTTATATAGGTATTTCTCTTATATATATTATATATATATACCTCTCCTAGCTAGTTATAAGTAATAGTAGGTTATAGTAAGCACTAGCCTAACTATACTTATTATAGTATAGTCTATAATATATACTTCCCTTTTATACTATAAGGCTTTACTAGCCTTTAATAGTTATATACTATATCTTAAAAAATTACTTACTAAATAATCCTATAGGCTAGTAGGCTTATTATTTTTCTTCTT
Source organism: Colletotrichum cereale (assembly GCA_034509685.1). Taxonomy (NCBI): domain Eukaryota; kingdom Fungi; phylum Ascomycota; class Sordariomycetes; order Glomerellales; family Glomerellaceae; genus Colletotrichum; species Colletotrichum cereale. Next base: position 12,463 of record JASUDE010000473.1, on the reverse strand, counting down.
TTTCTTTTACTAGCCTTTTTATTAATATTATAAGTATTTATCCTATATATAACTACGTTTTCTTTTTACTTTTATTATCCTTTTTACTAATTACTAGTTATTAATTATAGAGATTAAATAATTTATAATAGCTATAAGTAAACTAGTTCTTATATAAGCCTATATATATATATATATATACTTACTAATTAGTTACTAACTTATAAGATAGCCTTTTACTATCTTTAGCTACTATCTATCCCCTAAGGATAATAAGGTTTTTAACCCTATTACCTCTTTAGGCCTTAAGCTTTAGTTACCTACCTTTACTATAAGTTACTTTCCTTTAGTAAGTATATTATATAAGTTAACTAACCTAGCTAAGATAATAAGAATAATAAGGCTAATAAGGCTAACTATAGCTTCTTAGTTATAAAGAGACGCTATACTAATACTTTTACTCTTACTACTACTATTATAGGATAAAGTAGCTATTATAGATTACTTAGCCTAGCTATAGATCTAACTAGAGATACTATAATCTACTAGTTAGCTAGACTATAGTTAGTCTATAGGAGCCCTACCTAGCGCTAGCCTATAAAGGCTAGTACTACTAGCTATAGCTTAGCTATTAGCTAGTTAACTAATATATTACCTATTTTTAACTATATTAAGTAGTAGTATAACTACTTTAGTTTATACCTTATAATACTTTCTTTTTTTTTACTAACCTATAGTAAAGATATACTTCTACCTTAATAGAAGTTATAAAACTTTAAAAGTAGTATAAGTAAGCTCCTTTAGCTAAGGTATATTACTAAGTTATAGTAACTATATATATAGCTTAAATAGTTTCTATTATATAAAGTTAGAAAAAGCTTTCTAAAAAGTCTATAAGATAATATCTTTAACCTTATATTTATAGAGTTTAATAGTAATATATTATACTATATAACTAATAGATAGGATATAGACGTCTACCTAAATAATAAATATACTAATAATAACTATTAAGTTAAATCTACTATTAAGATAGTAAAAAGGATTATTAATAACGTAAGATAAAACCTAGCGGTTTCCTTAAGATTATTTACTAATAGATTACCTATACTACTCTTATAAATAAATTCTTAGACCTCTTAGTTATTAGAAAACCTAGTTATACTAAAAAGGAAGATAACTAAGTAGGTTTTAAAACCCCTAAAAAAAACTCTTCCCTAACAACCTAACTTAAGGGTTAATAAGACTATAGGGGAATTCTATAATAGATATAAGAATAACCCTCTTATTATACCTTTATCTAAAGTACTAAAAGATTTTAATATAATATAGTATTTACTAAAAAGTAAAAAACTAAAAATTATAAGCCTACCTAAGTAAAATACTAGCCTACTAATAGAATAATACTAAATAGCTAGCTAACTAATTTAACCTCTTTTAGTATAATATAATATATAATAATAGTAAACCTTATTACTACTAGCTATAAAGGTTTAGTAACTACTTTTCTTAATATAGTTCTTAATACTTAGTAGTTTTTTAGTTAGTATAGGTTACTACCTTTATAGACTAGGTATATTAGGCTTTTAGCTTACTTAGATACTACTAGGTTTAGCTTATTAACCTCCCTCCTTAAGGTAAATAGTATATATACTACTAAACCCCTAAAGACTAGCTATATACTTAATACCTCTGGTTATGCTACTATACTTAGGTATACTATTAAACGTCTGTAAATAAAAGGTATACTTTACTTTATTAAATATAATAGTAAGGTATATATAAGTATTTCCTTACTATATACCTTCCTAATAGCTAGAGATTCTAACTCTTTAGCTATTAATACCTATAGGAGGGTAGAAATAACTAATAGTAAATATCCTTTATCTAATAGTAGTACTAATACTACTACTAAATATATTTTAGTTTATAAACGTATTCTTTTATACTATAGTATACTAAATATAAATCTCTAGAATATTATCTAACTATATAAACACTTTAAAACACACCTTAACTTAATAGGATAAGCTACTATTACTTAATAGATTAAAGAACGCTTTAGCCTTACTTTAGTAAATACTGAAAAGTAGTTTTAAAAAAACTACTTTACTATAGAGAAGATTAATAGCTAAATTAATATTTATATATTTACTTAGAGCTACTTTAAGTATATAAAAGCATAAGGAGATTAAACCTAACGTTAATAGCTAATAAGGTTTTATAATAACCTTACCCTTTAGCTTAAATAGTTTCTTTATAAGCCTAAGGATAATAATTCTTTAGATAGATATATTACTTATACTAAAGAATAACGTAAAGTATTATAAAATATAGCGTCTAAATCCTAATATAATCTAGTATATATTAATAATACTACTAACTATAATAGTAAAGATATAGTATACTAAGAAAATATAATAAAGTAACTAAAAGCTATATAAGCTAGTTACTTAAAACCTTATAATATAGACCTCTCTAAAGATAATAAGAAAGAGACTATATACTAAGGATTAAGTAGTAGGAATAACTAGTATAGTTAAGATAACTATAGATATTATAGAAATTACTATAGAAACTATAAAGGATACTAATCTTATAATAACTACTAAAAAGAAGATTACTAAGATAATACTAAACGTTATATAAAAGATTAATAACCCTAGTAGGAAGTTAAGTAAGGAGGTAGATAGAGATAATATATACGTTATACTTAAAAAATTAATAGGCGTAATAATATATAATTTATATAAGAAAACAATAAGAATACTTAGATTTATATTAATAAACTTATTAAGAATAGGTATATTCTTAAAGGTACTAAAGAAGTCTTTTTATATAAGATAAAGAATATAAACTTTATTACCCCCTTATTAAAGTAAGAGGCGCTATTACCTAAAAAGTAAAAAGAGGTTATTAAACCTAGTAATAACTATACCTTATTATAAAGTAAGGTTAAAAAGTACCTTACTTAAACGCCTTTAGATAATAACTCCTTAGCTATAATAATAACGCTTTTTATACTATTAGTTTCCTTAGAGGACTTAGTTATAAAACCTAATAGAGGAATAAACTAATATAATAATACTATAAACTTTACCTTTTAACTAAAAGAAGTCTTTAAAGTAGTTATTAAACCTAATTAGAAATATAGATACTATAAGTATACTTATCTTTAGATTAAAGTATATACTAATAAGAATTTAAAAGACTAGTTTATCTATAGTAATATAGAAGTATTAGTTATCTTAGTAAAGTAAAAGTAAGTAAAGAATTTTACTAAAAATCTAAGATTTTTACTTATAAAGCTATAAAAAGTAAGTATAGTTAGGTTATCTTTTATACTTTTAGAAAATATTACTTTTAATATATATATTATAGGTATAGTAAAAGGTATAGAAGTAAAGGTCTATACTATAATAATAGCTAAAGTCGTTAAGAAACTCTTAGCCTAATAACTTTTAGAAATACTATTTTATAATAACTATAGTATAGTAGTAGATTTTAATAAGAAGTAAGTAAATCTTTAATCTTTATATAATATAATAATCCCTACTATAGTTAAATACTACTACTTAGTATTATAATATATTACTTCTTAGTTTATAGTAATTATTAAGCTAAGAGAACTTATATATCTTCTTATAAACTTTATTAACCTCCTAGAGAGATCTATAGAGGATAGAAAGTAGTAACCTTACTATATATACTTTAAATATATATATATTCTTAATGCTATTACTTATTTAAAAACCTTAAAAGTTATACTAGTGTATAATAATATAGTAAAACTAATAACTATTAAGAAAAGTATAAAGGTAGTATAAATTATTTAAAACTAAAGTAAAAAGACTACTTAGGTAATTAGTAAGAATATACTAAATACTATTACCTATAGTAATTTAGTAAATTTCCTTAATATTATTAATAATTTTTAAAATACTATAAGAGAGTTTACTATAGGAGTAAATAACGCTAAAAAGACCCTATAGAATATATTAATACTAAAGGAAATACTAAAATATAGTATAGAAAAGCCTAAAATATACCTAGTAATAGTTAATAACTATAGCGTAAAGATCTATATAAATAATAAGAAGTTTACTAGTAAAATAAAAGTAGTACTTAATAAATACTATATCTACTATAATAGAGGGATAGTACCTATTCCTAATAAGAACTATATAAAGATTAACCTTATTAAGAAATAGTAATACTAAAGGTAGAATGTCTAGGTCTTTCTATTAGGTCTTAAGGATATAGAGTTCCTTAATACCCATTAGAATAAATAATATAAGTTAGAGAAAATTAAGTAGTAATAAGGCCGGCCGACCAGTAGATCACGGCATCTCTAGTAGGATCCACCGCTAGGCTAGGTAATCTATAATAGCCACTTTGTCTTATAATAAGTACCCCCCTTAGAATAAAATAATCGTTATATAGCGATTATATAGAACTAGAAAAAGGGAAAAAGAAAGAAACGTAATAGCGTTATAAAGTAACATAGTATAAAGGTAAAGTAAAGCAGAAGTAAGTAAAAGTAAAGAAACTAAATAATAGTTATAAATAAAGTAGATATCTATAAAATAAAATAATAGTAAAAGTAACTAATCTAACTATATATCTTAGGCTTTTATAGCGCTATTCTAGCTACTATAGAAAGAGTATACCTAAGTAGTTAATAGTTATTATTATAGTTACTATTATTACTATATTTTTTAGAATATCTATTATAAATACTTAGTAGCTAGGTATATATATAGGCTAGCTAGGTAGGTATATAGGCTAGCTATATAATTAAGTAGCTATATACTAGTCTACTAGTAAGCTAGCTAGCTGTTAATACGTAGGCTAGCTAGGTAGATATATAGGCTAGCTATATAATTAAGTAGCTATATACTAGTCTACTAGTAAGCTAGCTAGCTATTAATACGCAGGCTAGCTAGGTAGATATATAGGCTGGCTGTATAATTAAGTAGCTATATACTAGTCTACTAGTAAGCTAGCTAGCTGTTAATACGTAGGCTAGCTAGGTAGATATATAGGCTAGCTATACAATTAAGTAGCTACATACTAGTTTACTAGCAAGCTAGCTAGCTAAGTATATATATATTTAGCTAGATATATAGGCTAGCTATATAATTAAGTAGCTATATATTAGTCTACTAGTAAGTAGTCTACTAGTAAGTAGTTTACTAGTAAGCTAGCTAGGGGTTCTTAATAGCTATAATATATCTCTTTATAGGCTAGCTAGGCTAGCTAGACTAGCTAGACTAGTAATATAAGCGCTTTAGTAAAGGTAGTCCCTAAGGTAGTAGGTGTTAGTAGTAGTAGTAATATATATTTTAGTAGCTATTACTAGGCTTTATCTTTAGCTTTATTACTTAACTTTATTTTTATATATAAAGCCTAAATAGCTAAGTTAAACTTTATAGCTAAGAAGAGGATTAGTAATACTAGTAATATAAATTATTTTATTATAAGTAGGCTAGCTAGGGTTTTTTAGTAGCTATAATATATATTTTTATAGGTTAGTTAGGCTAGTTAGGCTAGCTAGGCTAGCTAGTAATTATTCTACTTAAGATAGTAGAAAAAGGCGTTTTATAATATAAAGTCTTAGTAGTAGATTTAGTAGTAAAATAAAGCTTTATAGCTATTTATAAAAATATAGTAGAATAATACGTTTTTTAAGGGAAATTAGGTATTATACTTCTAGTAAGGCTTTAGCTAGTAACTCTATTATTATTATTACTTCTTAAGTACCTTAATTAATAGTAGCTTTAGCTATAGTAGATTTAATAGTATAATAGGTAAAAAAGAGTATAAAGAAAGGTAGTAAAAGTAAGGTTATTAAAAGTAAGGGTGTTAGCTAGAGGGATGTTAGCTTTAGCTAAGTAGGTAGTTATTATAGTGTAGGCTATAGGTAAAAAGCTCTACTAGTAGGCGTATATTAGCAGCTAGGCTAGTAAAGAAAATATAGGCTTCTAATTAGTTAAAAAAGAAAACTAACTAAATAGCTTCTTCTTATAGTTAGTATATTTACCTCTTATTATAAATTTTAATAGTAGTAAAAGGTTAATATCCTATAGTATTATAATATAGTTATACTACTACTTAATATAGTTAAAAATAGGTAATAGATTAGTTAACTTACTAATAGTTAAGCTATAGCTAGTAGTGCTAGCCCTTATAGGCTGGCGCTAGGTAGGGCTCCTATAGACTAACTATAGGCTAGCTAACCGGTAGATTATAGCATCTCTAGTAGGATCTACCGCTAGGCTAGGTAATCTATAATAGCCACTTTATCCTATAACACTAAGTACTATATACTAAGTAAAAGTAAAGATTATTATAAAGGAGATATTTAACCTTTTACCTAAGGAGATTAATATATAAAATATACTATAAAAGAAACTTTATAACTAAGTAATATAATATTACGATAACCCTAAGAAACTATTATTCTTTAAGATTAATATATATATTAGTAGATTTAGGCTTATAGTTTTCTAGTTAGATTATAGCTAGAATAATAAAGATATACTTTATATTAATATAAGAATAAAATATATTAAACCTATTCTTTTTTTTCCCTAATTTATAATAGTAATAAGGAAACGTTTTAATACTATAGAAACTAAAATTATAGCTATTATATAGGCTATAAAGAAGCTTTAAAACTAATATAATTTAACTACTATAAAGTTAATATCCTTATAAACTATATAGTAGCTAAAGGAATTATTACTTATATATTACTAAAAACCTTTAACTTAAATAAGGTAAATCTTAAGCTTATAAACGCTACTAACTACCTCTTTTAATACTACTTAAAAATCTTCTATATACTAGGTAAGCTAAACGTTATATTTAATTTACTTTCCTAGCTACTAGTTATATAACCTAACTTATCTAAGTACTTCCCCTATAAGGATAAGCTTATAGATATTAATAATAATAATAATATAAATATAGTAGCTATAGTATAATATATAGATAATAAACCTTTAAAACCTAAGAAAGCTACTATAACTATAGTATAAGTTAATAATAAGTTTATATAGAAAATAATAAAGAGATACTAAAGTAATAAAAAGCTAAAAAATCTAATAAATTAGATTTAGTAAATATAGGTAGATAAACGTAAGTATATAACTTTAAATAAAGTAGAAAAAGACTAATAACTACCTTAGGAAAAGTAATACTAACTTTAAAAAGCTATCCTTTTATAGTGTAATAGGCTAGTATTACCTTATAATAGGCGTATAGTAACTTAATATAATTTATCTAAGCTAAGGAGAGAAAGTAAGAAGTATAAATAACGTATAGTTTATATAAGTATTTATCTTATACGTATTATATATATACACCCCTCCTAGCTAGTTATAAGTAATAGTAGGTTATAATAGGCACTAGCCTAGCTATACTTATTATAGTGTAGCTTATAATACGTACTCCCCTCTTATATTATAAGGCTTTACTAGCCCTTAATAGTTACGTACTATATCTTAAGAAATTACCTACTAAATAATCCTATAGGCTAGTAGGCTTATTATTTTTCTCCTTTTTCTTAGCTAGCCTTTTTATTAATATTATAAGTATTTATTTTATATATAACTATACTTTCTTTTTACTTTTATTATCCTTTTTTTTACTAATTACTAGTTATTAATTATAGAAATTAAATAATTTATAATAGCTATTAGTAGACTAATCTCTATATAGGCCTATATATATATATATATATATACCTACTAATTAATTACTAACTTATAAGATAGCCTCTTACTATCCTTAGCTACTTTATATCCCCTAAAGATAATAAGGTTTTTAACCCTATTACCTCTTTAGGCCTTAAGCCTTAGTTACCTACCCCTACTATAAGTTACTTTTCTTTAGTAAGCGTATTACGTAAGTTAACTAACCTAGCTAAAATAATAAGAATAATAAGACTAATAAGACTAACTATAGCTTCTTAGTTATAAAGAGATACTATACTAACGCCTTTACCTTTACTACTACTCTTACTATTACTTCTACCTATATACTAACTATTCTTTATATATACCTTTACTTCTTATATATATACTACTTTATATATAACTTTACTACTATTTATTATATAAAAAATATTAGTACCTATAGGTACTATTATTTCTTCTATATATAATCTAACTATAGCTACTAACCTATAAGTCTCTTATTACTTATATAAATCTTATACCTTACTAATATAACTTAGATCCCTAAGGCCTCTTTAGCCTTCTATAAGGTAATATCTATTACTACTTATACTACTACCCTAACTACTTCTAGCTTTATAAAGTATACCTCCTTTTAGCTAGCTATTAAGGCTTAAAAGCTTATAACTAACTTAAAGTAAGAGGTATAAAAAAGTATTAAAAAGATATATAGAAAGTATACCTATAGTATGTTTAATAATATACCCTTTATACTTACTATACTTACTTCTTCTTTTTTAGCTTTTACTACTACTACTACTACTACTTAGGCTACTACTACTACTACTAGTACTACGTATAGTAAGGTTACTCTTTACTTAAGTAGTCTTATAGCTACCTAAAGTAAATACTTTATTATTATAGTTAAAGAGATCTTAGTTTCTCTTAAGAGAGTAAGTATTAGTCTTATTCTTTCTCTTATATAACTTTTATACTAACTTTATATCTTTAGTTTATTAACTTTATTACTACTAACTTTAGTTATAGCTTTTTCCTTAAGCTAGGAGACTTTTAGTAAGGGAGTCTCCTATACGTTTTAAATATACTTATTCTATATAGCTTTACTACTTACCTTATAAGGCCTAGTTATTCTTTATAAGCTACAGCCTTTTAATAAAGATTTATTACTTATCTACTTATTATATATCTTTATTTTTCTTTATATATATATATTATCTTTATTATAAATATTAATAGGTTTATACTTCTTTTTAAAGGAGTCTAAAGCTATAGTATTTTTAACTAATTTAATAGGTTTTTATATAGCTTTAGTAAAACCCTTTTAGTATACTAACGCCTAATACGTTTTTATCTTTTTTTTACTATACTATTATATACTAATTATTTCTATAACACACTATTCTTTTTTACTATTTTCTATTAAAGAAGAAGGGTATATATTATAGGCTTTTTAGCTTAGTAAAAGGTTATTTCTATTATAGTATAATAGGTCTATATAAAATTAGTTATAAATATTACTAGGTACGTTAAGTTTAACTATAAGGGGGCTAATTACTTTAGTAACTTAGTAATAGTAGTATAGCTAATTAAGCTTATAATTTAGTTATAAAAAGTAATAATTACGTATTCATAGCTATATATTATTACCTACTTTAAACCTTTTAGCTATACTTTATTACTTATTAGCTAATTCTTCTATATATTATTAGGCTATAGCTATTACTACTTATACTATTATAGTTACTTTAGTTATTCTTTATATAAGTCGTTTAATAACCTTTTTATATATATTTATTACCTTTTATATACTCTCTTTAACTATAATAAGGTTTATATAGTAACTATATTTTATAAAGAAAAAGCTTAACCTAGTTACTAATATAGTATAGTTATTAATTACTAGTTATATAACTAATATCTAATATACCTAATCCTCTTAAAGGTAACTTATATAGGTATATAATATTACTCAAATCTCTTAGTTAAAGCGCTTAGTAGCCTTATTACTCTATAGGTAATATAATATACTTAGTTTCTACTTTATACCTATAAGTATATAAACCTTACGCTAGAACTTACTTATTTAGTCACTCCCTCTATTACTAATAATACTTTTTAGTATACTATAAAAATAGTAATAGTAACTTAGGAATCTTTTAGTATATACCTCTATATTTATTATTACTATTAGCTTAAGTGTTACTAATTTTCCTAAGTAGTTTATAATAACCTATATATTAGTAGTATAGTTAGGGCTAAATAGTAAGAGGTTTATAATAAAGTCTATTAAGAGGTTACTTTTTAGGCGCTTAGGTATACTTAGTAGTTATAAAAGGCTTTTCTTTATATTACATTAGATCTTACTACTTCTATATATATTATAGTTATAAATAAAGTACTATACTATTTATAACTAACCTAGCTAATAAAACCTTTATAAAAGTATCTCTAAGGTATTATTTCTACTAAAGTACTTAGTTATAGTTAAAATATAGCTTTATTATACTAACTAAGTATATAGGCTATTAAGAAGGGAATTAAGGTTATTATTACTTAATACCTATATTCTCTCTCTTTAAGTAAGCTATTTTATAATATTAAGATAGTAGTTTATAATCTAAACGTATAACTAAAGGTTAAGTAGAAGTAAGTAGTCCTCTTACTAAATAGCTATATATACTACTTAGAAGATAGCGTTAGCGTCTTACGTTATAGCCTATAAAGCTTTTAATCCTTTATTCTTAAATACCTTAATATATAGCGCTAGAGGTACCTCTATTATATAGTAGGCTATTACTAACTACGCTTTATTTAAAATTATTTAGATAATATACCTCTACTTATAGTTATTATCCTAAGTAAGAGAGGCGTTTTACTTATACTAAAAGAGTATATTAAAAACGCTTACGTTTTTATTAGGTTAGTATATAATATAAAAGTTATATTTAGTAAGCGTTTAAGCCTAATAGCTTTAGTGCTTTATTAACTTCTACTTTTTTATAAAGTACTTAAAGGACTTATAGTTAACTATTACGCTAAAAGGGTTTTTAGTACTATATAACTTTACTCTTTATACTTAAAGGTAATTTAGTACTATTAGTAACTTTCTATTATAAATAAAGTAGTTATATTATACTAGTATAAGCTTTTTTAAGTGAAAGGTAATAGGTTAGTACTTACTATTATTATTTACTTATATTAAGGCGCCTCTTAGTATAAACCTAAAGTAGTTAGTCTTTATAAACGTTAAGGCGTTTAGATTAAAGTTTTATAGTAATAAGGTTTATATAAAATAGCTTTTTAACTTTTTAAATACTATAGTATACTTTATAAACTATATAAACACTACACCCTTTTTAGTTAGATAGGTTATTAGCTTAACTACTTTAATATAGTTAGGTATAAGTATTTAGTAATAGTTAGTAAAACTTAAAAATCTTCTTACGCCTTTAATAGACTAAAGCGCTAACTACTTATAAATAGTATATACTTTTTTAAGGTTAACTAAAATACTTTTTTTAGCTTATAAAATAAAGCTAATATATTTTACTTTCTTTACACTAAAGTTATTTTTCCTTACGTCTAAGCTAAGTCCTACTATATAAAGCTTCTTAAGGACTTAGTTATTTATAGTAGTAATAGTTAGGCTTTTAGTATTTAGTTAGAGTAATAGCCTTTATTTTTATAATTATAGTATATAATAAACGCTTAGTTATATACTAGTCTCCTTTTAGTTAGTTATATACTACTTTTTTATTTTATTTAGCTTAGTTTATTTAGTTTATTAGTTAGTAGTATAAAAGTACCTAATAGCTTACTTTTAACCTCTATAGTTATATAAGGTAGTTCTTAAGATAGCTACTAGCTAAGCCCCTTTAGTATACTACCTTAGTAGTTAGTATTTATAAAAGCCTTTTATTAGATTCTTCTTATTATTTCTACTTACTTAGCTATATTATCTAACGCCTTTTAGGTATTTAGTAGCCTTTAAGCTATAACCTTATCTTATAGGTTAAAAAAGATATAGTTAATAATATTAATTACCTATAGCCTCTCTAGTAGTTAGTCTAAGTACTTTACCTCTAGTGCTTTATACTAATTAATAAAAGCTTAGTATAATTACCTAGGTTTCTAGCGTTTATTTTTTAGTTTTAAAACTATATTATATACTTATATATTCTTATTAATTATACTATTATATAGTAACTTCTTTATAATAAGCTAGGTAACTTTTATTTAGTTATTTCTAAAGTATATATTTATATATATTACCTATTAGTAGCCTACTAGTCTTTTTAAATATACTTCTATATAAAGTATTTTATTACTATTATTTTCTATACTACTTAAGGTAAATTAGCCTATAAGCTTAAACTAAAAGTCTATTAGTTTAGTTTAGCTTCCTCCTTTATATTAAAGAGGTACTAATTACTTTTCTTAATTATTTAGTTAGTATTACTTAAAGGCTACTTACTAATTAGCTAGTACCCCTTTATTAAGTAGTACGTTAGGGTTACTTTTATTCTAAAGTATTATAATTATTTCTATATTTTTTTACTTTTAAGCTTTAACTATCTCTATTTATATTAAGGCTTATACTTAGGCTATAGTTATCTCTTTTATAACTTTATAACTATAGTTAGTAATAATAGAGGTAGTAGTATCTTTTAGGTTATTACTAGTAGTACTGTAACGGGCTAGGCCCGTATCAGGCCTTGCTGGATATCGCGGCCATGAGCCGCCCCTGATCAGGCCCACCACGGAACCCACGATGCCGACGA